>SNQJ01S0117161.1:27755-48999 GCA_010110895.2 Picea sitchensis
CCTCAGGAGGACTCTGCACACTGTGGAATGCCTCCAAAATAGACATGCTCAGCTCTGACACATGCATGCATTGGATTCACACCAAATTCCTCCATAAAGACTCGGGTTGCCAGGTAAGTGTCTTTAATATTTATGTTCCACAGCATTTGGGGGAAAAAAAACATTGTTGGGAGTCCTTACAGGACTACCTCCAGCAAAATAATCTCACCAATATCATCCTTGGTGGGGATCTAAACATAACTTTAGCCCAGGAAGAAAAGAGAGGAGGTTCCATAGTAAGAGACCCGGCTAGAGGACTTAGCCTCATCCTGGGATCTCCTCGACATTAAACCAGCCAAAGGACGTTACACGTGGACCAATAAGAGGATCGGTCCTGGGCACATAGCAGCCAGACTAGACAGATTCCTAGTACAAAGCTCCCTCCTCCTGCTAGGACTCGAAGCAAAAGCAAAAATTCTGCCCCACAGTGTATCTGATCATAAGCCGATACGACTAGAGATTAAAAAAGACCAAGTCAGAGGGCCCATCCCCTTCAGATTCAGCCCAATATGGATAAATGACAAAGACTTCATGGATCTAGTTACAAAAATTTGGGCCACCGTTGTTCAAGGCTCAGCCTTTTATGTGTGGGAGGAAAAAATTAGAAGACTAAAAAGAGCTCTAAAGCTTTGGGCAAAGAACCAACCAAGCCCAATAGCAGTGCGCCTAGAAGCCCAAGCCCAGCTCGAGGCCCATCAGCTGGAGATGGAACAACAGGAGATCACTCCTACAATCCTGCAACAGGAGGACAGCCTTCAAAGGCAATGGCACAAAGCCTGTAGAGTGGAGGAAAACTACTGGAGGCAGAAATCAAGGAGCTTATGGCTGAAAGAGGGAGACCGTAACACAGCCTACTTTCACAAACAAGCGGAAGCAAGGAAACAATACAAGGCAGTGATAGAAGTCCAAGTCCAGAACAAAACAATTGAAGATCCAGAGGGCATTAAACAAGCAGCCTATGAAGCTTTTAAGAAGCTCTATACAGAACCAAAAGGCATGAAATGGACCAACAGAGGTACCCTCTCACGTTTATCCCAAGGTTAATAAATGAGGACACCAACAACAAGCTGACAAGGGAGGTAACGCAGCAAGAGATAAAGGAGGCCCTTGATCAGATGAACCCAGATAAGGCCCCGGGACTGGACGGGTTCACTGTCAGATTCTATCAGCAGTGCTGGAATATAATCAAAAAGGATCTAACCAAAATGATTAAGAAGTCGCAGCAGAACAACAAGCTAGGAGGAAGCACCAACTCATCCTTCCTGGCACTCATCCCGAAAGAAAAAGGAGCGATTTCCTTCAACCGCTTCAGACCAATCTCCCTATGCAACACAAGCTATAAAATTCTCGCCAAAGTAATAGCCAATCGCCTCAAGGCACTCCTCCCCCTCATCGTTCCTGAAAACCAAGGCGGCTTTGTCAAAGGGAGGCATATTGTCGATAACATCATCCTGGTTCAAGAGGCGATTCACTCCAGTGTTCGAAGGAAAGAAAAATGTATGGTGATTAAACTGGACCTCGCTAATGCATTTGATAGAGTCAGATATGAATTTTTATTTGAAGTCATGAGGAAGTTTGGGTTTGACTCGAAATTTATAAGTTGGATAAAAGCCTGCATCGGATCACCATGGATAGCCCCGCTAGTGAATGGCAAAGTAACAGACTTCTTCAAAGCCTCCAGAGGCTTAAGGCAAGGGTGCCCCCTTTCGCCCATGCTCTATGCAATTCAAGCATCAGTCCTCAACTACCAACTGGGAAACTCCCAAATTCACAAAGATCTCCATGGATTAAGAATAGTGCAAGGGGTGAAAGACATCAACCATGCACAATTCGCGGATGATACGCTGTTGTTGGGAGGAGCAAGTCCGATAATAGCAAAAAAGTTTAAGGAAGAACTGGACGCCTATGCAGCAGCCTTCGGCAGTGAAATAAGTCAGACCAAGAGTGACATCTATGGCTGGAATATCACACCAAATGAAATGTTGAGAATAACAAGAGTCCTAGGGATGGAGGGGCACACAAATTGGGAGGCCTTTAAATACCTGGGAGTCCCTATTTTTAAGTCTGCCCCTAGAGCCTCTCACTGGAACCACCTTGTAGAAAAACTCAAGAATAAATTCACCTCTTGGGGGGCGAATTGGTTAAACTTAGCAGGGAAGGCAGTCCTGATAAAGGCTATGGTGTCTAGTATCCCTATCAATCAGAGTTCGCTACTGTTAGCCCCTGCCACAGTCATCCAAAAAATCGAAGCTTTCCAAAGACGCTTCTTGTGGGAAGGAGGTAGGCAAGTAAGAAAGAAATTGCACTTGATTAGTTGGGAAAAAACCTCAAAGCCCTTCCTGGAAGGGGGTCTCAATTTAAAAAAAAACAAGAATTCAAAATCTGGCCTTGGGGGCAAAGCTACTCTGGAAGATGATCACTGGCAAACCCTCTTGGAGTAAACTCGCACTTTGGAGGAAATACTTTCGGGGGCCACGGGATAGAAGCTTAGAATTCCCCTGCAAGGAATTGAAAAGCTCCCCTATCTTTGCGCTATGCAAAAAGGCGCTTCCTCACTTCAGCCCTCATCTAACTTGGGTGCCAAAAAATGGTAAGAAAATAAGAATCTGGACAGACTCGATAATGGGAGACCCACCTCTAGAGCATCGACAGGACCTACTTTGCTCCAACGACTGGATGGACAGTCAAAATATCGTAACGCTCTCCGACATTTCAGTCTGGGGGAAAGATAGGCTTCAATCCTGGCAAGGGTGGGAAGTGCCAAACATGCCAGCTGCTCTAGAGCGTCACTGGTGTGACCTTAAGAGGTGTCTTCAAGGGAAGGCCCCCCTAAAAAAGAAAGGCAAAGATGAAAGAGGATGGGGAAGGAACGCCCGGGCTTACACCACAGCAGAGGGCTACCAACTCTTCAACATCGTCCCCACTGCTATGCCTAATCCGGCACTCTGGAAAGCAATCTGGCAGCCTCACTCCCTCCCAAAAATCGACCTCTTCATTTGGACCCTGGCGCATAAGAGTATCCAAACAGGGGAGAACCTCAGAAGAAGGGGCTGGGAAGGACCCTTCAGGTGCCCCCTATGCCTTCATGAGGATGAAACCACAGACCATCTTCTCTTAAACTGCAGCTATTCAAAAGAAGTCTGGTTGAAGGTAACAGGCTCCCAACTTGCAATCAACTTTCCTCCTGATGTAATAAGCCTCCTCCTCCAATGGGACTCCTTGTACCCTTTTGCTGTCAAGAGGAGAAACCAAGCTCTCTTGATATGGGGAATGCTCCCAAAGTTTATCCTATGGAACCTTTGGCTAGAAAGGAACCACAGAATTTTCAGAGAAAGTCAAAGGAGTGAAGACAGAGTCATCACTAAAATTCAAGCTCTTTTGGGAGAATCAGCTCCTCACCTTTGCTCTACACTCAAGCTTCACAACCTGGACGAAGAAGAGGAGCGTTGGATAGCCCAGTTCAAGATACAAGGTCTAGATGCCAGAAAAGAAAGTGATCCAATCCAAGAGAGCTGGGAGATTAGGAAAAGCGAGAAGGAATTTGTCAGTTGGAAACGTGAAATAAAAACACCTATTCTCTTCTTTGATGGGGCCTCTAAGGGAAACCCAGGCCAGGCTGGGGGAGGGGGCATAATTGAAAATATCACAGAGATTACAGCAACGCGCTTCACTGTCGGTCTAGGCATAGAGTCCAACAACAGAGCTGAGGCCCTGGCTCTCTGGCAAGGTCTACACCAAGCAATCAAACTCAGAATCCAGGATTTGACAATCATCGGTGACTCTAGAATAATTATACAGGCCATGATCAACCACTCTACAACCCAAAGCATTAAGCTTAATAACCTCCTAGACAAAATTCGCCTCCTTCTAAGGAATTTTAATTCTTATAATTTCTTTCATGTGCTAAGGGATCTCAACGGAATGGCTGACAAGGAAGCCAACAAAGGCGCGTTGCTGGAGGCGGGGGTACTGACAGTCAATGAAATGATAGATAGTGTGGAGCTCCCATGAACCCACGCCGTCCTCTCGCACACTATCAAATGCAAGCTTTGGCAGCAGAATGGGAATCAGGCGAATCTAAAAGATCAGTGCATGGAAGAGGTTCTGGTTGGACGAAGGAGCTGCCTTAGTACCATGAGGAATGGTGCTTCAGATTTGGGGGAGACAAGAGATCCGCGCGGCCCTTTCCAACAAATTCTGTAAATCCAAATGCAATAATGAGAACGCGAGCAGAAGAAATAAAGGGCGACCTCTCCCCTCTCATTCCAGTTCAAGTTGAGTTCTGCAAGTCGCTTAGGAACAGAGAGAGCGTGAAGCATCAACGTGAGAAGGGCAAGATGCGCGAGGTAAGAGGACGACTGGAAATGGCTTCATCTTCGATAGGGAAGCTGAGCACGGAGGAGCGGTTGAAAGAAATGGATAAAGCTCTCGAGAACCTGAAGCAGCTACTCCAGAATCAATTGGACTTCTTAGAGAACCTGGACACGGAGACTGGGCGCAGATTGGAGCAGCTCGAAGCAGATATTACCACCACAAAAATTGGATTCTCGGAGGAGCTGGACAAACTCCATAAGGAGCTGAAAAATCCTCAGCAGAAATTCGAGGAAAGGATGGATCAGTTGGAAGCCAAGATGGCTCAGCTGAATAGCAACTGGAACCAGGACCCCAAGAATTAATCCCTCTCTGTAAGCAGTCTGTCAGCAAGATCTGACCAGCATTTAGGCATTTTGTATTGTAGCCAATGCTTTAAATAATCCAGTATTTTAGAAGTAGTACAGGATCTAGTTTAGTTCACAAGTTTATAGCTATAAAAGTAGAATGGTCTCAAGAAATCAGGCCCGAAGAAATTCGGGGCCATTTTGTAATCGAATCTGTGGCCAGGCCACCCCTTTAATATAATCTATAACCGTTTTCATCAAAAACTAAACAATCATTCTTCCCATCCACCCAAACTAAACCCAATTTACAATCTATCAATAAAGATGTGTCTATAGATTTGGTTAATTTAAAAAATAGACTTAGTTGATTGTAGAGTTAATTTAAAAATTAAACTCGATTGATTTAAACATTTATCAATTAAAATATTTGATGGAGATATAAATATACAACTAAAGTTAAATAAATAAATAAATAATGTCTTAAAATGGAAATCAAGAAAAATAAGTTAATTAAATAAAAACTTTCTTAAAATGGAAATCAAGAAAGAAAAATATAATGAATATTTGTTTGAGATAAAAATCTACAATTAAAGTTAATCAAATAAAAGGCATCTTGAAATGGAAATCAAGAAAAAACATACAATGAAACCTGCTTTATGATTCATGTTGTGCTTTGAGGAAGAAGCTTTTGTAGACAATAGGGCATGTAATATACTTAATTTAGATTATTTATATTAATAATTATTATCTAGGATTATGTCTTTTAGAATAATCATGTATTTTTTGTCTTATACAACTACAGCTTGAGTGGGTCTAATGGTTAAGAACATGTGTTTCCTCCTAGAAGGTCACAAGTTCAAATCCAGAGGGGGTAGGGTATGTACACCTCCGTGGTTTTTAGCAGTCAAATCACTGTGCAGAGGAAGTCCCTTGTCCCACAAACAAGTGGGTCTCATACACCAATTTGATGTATGACTTGGATATGACCTTAAAATTAGATTATTATTATCATTGTTATTATTATATATATGTTATACATATATTAGTGATTTTTACTAGATATCATTATATCTTATATCTTTCACATTTATTATATATTTCTTTGTTTTTTGAACTACATGGCCTCATGCTCTTACTTATAAATGGCTATGGTATTGTGACCACTGCAAAATATGTCAGATATCCACTATGGTTGTTGAAAGGGAAATGGTCTCATCTTTTTCACTTTTTCTCAAGAAATTGTGTAAGGTGAACACTACTCATATCCACTATTCTTGTTGAAGGGAAATGGCCTTATCTTTTTCACTTTCTTCTTAAGAGATTCTGTAAGATGATCACTATACAATATCAACAACATCATCTAAAATAGTAAGCTTTGGTATTTCATCAATCGGTGTTTGTTCTTGTGATTCCATTTTGGGTCCTCTCTTTTTGGTGCAGGGTTACTAGTTGTACTACGTAGAATTAGATTTAGTAGGGTTTGTTTTTGAGGGCTTCCAAGTAGCCATGACATGCATAAATGCCCAGCATAGCATGGCCAATGCTATGAATTGACAAATCAAATGGCATTAGTCCATCTTCTAACCATCCATAGTACTTGTCACCATTGGCAATTTTCAAAGCTGCCCAAAAAGGTACATTTTGCATGCTGGATATCACACTCCAGGGATATTCAGCTGGAAGCTGGCATAAGAATGCCAGGGGATACATTTTGCATGCATGTTAGTCACACTTCCCCTTTGAACCTACCTCCTTTTATGGTATAGTAATCTTGATAGATATCTTCCAAAACTATAAGTACTTTGAAACAGCTATATGTTGTCCATGTGGGCATTTAATGACGACACAAATTCTTCTTTGGAGCATGAATGAATAATTTTTAGAAAGTTTTAAAATGGATAATTCATATAAATCGAATCATTTTTAGCTATAATTCTCACTGTAAATAGATTTCTAGAGCGTTGCCAATATAATCACACCTTCAACTAGAGAACATAATGAGAAAGCAGATCAAAATAGAACATTCATTCCAGCAATAAGGTATTCTTACGGTAAATATATCTGCAAGAACATTCCAAAAACTTGGCCAATTTAATCACATTCAATAAACACACATTGAAGACATAAAGCAAATACACATCTTAACAAATTTCAATTGCAGTAAGAACAAACATTTACGTGCAGCAATAATAAGCCAACTAGAAAACTCGCTTTTTAGCCCAGCTTAATTCTTATATTTTTTCTAGAGAGGGTTGTTGAGTACAGATTGGAATGTCCTGGTTATCAAATAAAAGAGCTCTGGCATGATTTCCTCTGGGGACTTCTACAAGGCTTACAGACAACTAAAATCTGCATGTTGTATTAAGATGAATGTGTTATAAATTTAAATTATATCATATACTTCTATGCATTGGCACCAAATGACCTCTAAGAGATATAAATAGATGTATCTGGCACCAATATTTATCATTCAATTGAGATTAATCGTTAAAATATTTAACCATGGATGGCCAGTTCGCAAAAATTTGTTGCTCTGCAGCTATTACATAGTACAGACATAAGGTGGAGAGGCAACACATTTAACTCCACTCCATCAAATGATTATATACTAAGAGTGGCATTAATAAAAGTGCACTAAACTAGTTTATGGATTTACTTGGGGCTATTCTGCTACGAGTTCACATCAATAAAGCACACCAACACAATGGTAAAGCAGAAAACATGAAATATATCCATGATACCATTGCATAAATTTCACGTTAAATTTAAAATCATTCTTTAACAATTGCTACACTGTTGATATGAACAGCATACAACTATACTGAAAGTGAGTTTTTCCTCCAACAACGTAGATAAACAGAAGGATCTCGTATTTCAGTAAGTTTGTGATCCAGATAAAAAACCTCTGACCACTTTAAAGTTTAAACTCAATCTTAGCAATGTACCCAAGTGGAATTGGTAAGAAATGAAAATGAGTACCAACCAGACAATTATCATGATAATGTATACCAGTGTACTTGTAGAGACTGAAGTTTTACCAATAAGACAAAATAATGACAAAATCTTGTCAAATATTAATTCATCCATAAATCTGACCCTTCAAAAACTTTCTTGATTTTTATTGGCAGTGCCTGCTTCATCTTCTCAAATGGGATAGGTCATATAATCTAAACAAATAACTTCGCAAAATTAGGTCTCCATGGGAGCTACACCTTGATCTGTATCATCTTGCACAGCACCTTGTTCACCTTCAACTGGAGCCACATCTGCTGGAGGTTCCTCGTTCTTATCGTCCAGTGAATCAATAATCTGCTGCACCATTTTTGGGTCAAGAATGCTGAATGCCTCACCAGCTCCAACAACAGCAACACTGCAATTAGAACCATTCAGTTTTCCTTCTGCCAATGCTTCCCTAACAGAAATAACACCATGACGAATAAGTTCATCGCGTGAGCACTCTGGGAATGTCTCAAACTTCCTTTCCAAGTAAGTTTTGGCTGCTTGGGAGCGAGCACCAATGGCATATGCTTGATATTCAAAATAATTTCCAGAAGGGCAATTCAGATAAAGATGGGGTCCCGTTTCATCTAATCCAGCAACAAGTAAACCCACACCATACGGTCGCGTCCAAGACCTTTGTGTGCAGACCTGCCAAGATATGCAAAGTGGTTACATCTCAATCACCATAAAGGGTTTAGAAATTTTAGTAATTTATTTTGTTTCTGAAAACTCAAAAGTAAACTGTCTCTGGGATTACTTTACATATATGAACTTCTTTTATTAAGTCACTGTGATTTGACATCAGGTGAGTAGTTTTACTTCCTAATGTGTTGATGCCACAGTGAAGATATTTCTTTGATGCAGTTTTTACTTATGTATAGATATGGCAGGCTCCTGTAGAACCCCCAAATTGGGAAGATGGTTTTGTAGACACAATCCTACCCTTCATGGTGGATATTAGCAGCGGTATGCCTTCACAAAACTATGAAATTCAAAGGCCACAGTGACTTTTCTTAGTCTTCCTTGTACATGTTAAAACTGTCTTGTGCAGTAGTTTCCATAAGTGAACAGAATGAACCTTGTTCAATAAGCAGAAACGTCCTGTATTTGGTGTTGTTTAAATTTGACTGGTTGCACTTACATACAACCTTTCCAATGGAGAAATGATCTATCAGTTTCACTTAAGATACAGTGTTCAACATAGAAAGATCTAAATTACTTTCCTTCTAATTGCAGCGCTTCTGTTAACGTGTCTGAAATATATGTTAGCTCATGGTCATTATAAAAGCATTTCAGATAATGTAAGAAAACTTCAGACATAGAATAACACTATCTAGCCATGGCATCCTTGTGCATAATAACAGCAAACCCAAGGTCCACACATTGGCTATACTCTAAAAGAGGAGTCAAAACATGTAAATCTGAAAGCAGATTACCAATACAACTGAGGGCTTCTCTATGTCCATATGAGGCAGAAAGAGTCAAGACATGAGTCTATAACATGTCTGAAATATATGTTAACCCATGGGCATTATAAAAGCATTTCACATAATGCTAGAAAGCGTCAGACATAGAACACCACTATCTAGCAATGGCAACCTTGTTGTGCTGAAAGGCACTTCTACATTCCAAGCTGCCCTCTTCCTAACCGCTTTCCTGAAGCTGTCCCCTTCCTAAGTTAGCCTAGGTCAGCCCTAACCTAGCTGACCTAACCTAAGACCTATCCCATCCTAGCCTACGGGGCGGCCCTAACCTAAGTTACATAACCTAAACTCTAACCTATATAAAGAGAGGGAGGGGCCCCTCACTTGACATAAGTTTTACATGAGTTTTAGTTCAGTTCTCATACTTTTGAGCAGCAGCTAGCTAATCTATTCTGAAGGAGCATCCTAGGCTTATTCTGGGCAGCAGCTAGGAGGTTCATTTCTGAAGGCTGGTAACACTGTTGTGGGCAGCAACTAGCAACAACAAGCTAATCCTATTCTGAGGCAGTTCTGTAGCAGCTAATTACTCTATTATGTAGCTGCTGATAACTCTTTTCTGTAGCAGCAATCTTCACTATTCTGAGGCAGCTACTAGGACAGTCCTGTAGCAGCAAATATACTCTGTTCTGAAGGTATTCTGACAGCAACTAAACATTGCTCTGGGCAGCAACTAAAGGGCCTTTTCTGAGGGCTGAAACACTTTGTTCTGGGCAGAATCTAAAGGGCCTTTTCTGAGGGCTGAAACACTTTGTTCTGGGCAGCATCTTTCACTTATTCTGAGGCAGCCTTAAGAGCAGTTCAGAGTCAGCCATTTAAGGGCAGATTTGAGAGCAGATTTGTGATAGAGGCTCAGATATATTGAAGACACAGAAACAGCAGTAAGAACTATTGTCTTAGTGCTATTGTCTTATCTCTCTCTTTCAAGAAGAGTCTTGTAAGTTCATTGTACTTGTTTGACCGATCAATATATCACAAGAAGAAGTTTGCTGGGTTTTCTTCCCCTTGAGGGTTTCCCAGGGTAAATACTTGTGTCTCTGTGAATGATTGTTCTTCCTATGATTCGTATGCTTCAGTTTATCATTTGAAGGTTAAAAGAACACTATTGTTATCTTCTGTATCTGTTTATGCTTGAAAATTAACATGGTATCAGAGCTCTAGGGCGTGGAAGTGCTCAGTTCTGCAGTCTGTTAGAGCCTGCACAGATCCTTTAGGAGCTATTCAAGCACAGTGCTTGCAAAGATGTCTTCCATTTCTGTAAGGCCTGAGGACATACTCGAAGGGGCTTCAAACTTTGATGTTTGGAAAGCCAGAGTCCTGAATATTCTGGAAGAATATGACTTGGACAAATTTGTGACCAGTACAGTAGAAGAGCCCACCTCCAATGCAAGAAGGACAGCCTTCAAGAAGAATCAGGCAAGGACAAAGCAAATCATATTTGATTCAGTCAAGGGTAACATCATGCCTATTATAGCACCTCTGAAGACTGCAAAGGAGTGTTTTGACACTCTATCCAATCTGTATGAAAAGAAGGCGCCCAGTCAGAAGAGGGCACATTTCTGGCCGAGATAAATGCTCGCGAAAACCAACTAGACTTTGAAAGGTTGTGGCATGATTGTCTGCAAGAAGGGAGAATTCAGAGTCGAAATGGTACTTCAAAAGAAGAGAACCTTGCCCTAGCAGCAAGGACAAGGAGAGGGAGAAGATTTACTCCTCAGAAGAAGTTTCCTCAAAAGGAGAAAAGCAGAGGTAGCTTCAAAGGGAAAGAGTTGGATATGACAAGGGTGAAGCGCTTCAACTGTCAGCGAAAGGGGCACTTTTCTAGAGATTGTCCAAAGATCAAAAAAGGGCACAAAGGTAAATATCGTGCTTCTATTGTTGCAAAAGATGTGTCTCAAAGAACGAAGACAAAAGGGGCTTCCAGTAATCAAGAGACCAGGAGGGAATACTATCTTATTTCAGCACTCTCTTGTTCTCTTACAAACAGTGTTGAATCTTGGTTGGTGGACAATGGAGCCTCTAGGCACATGACTGGAAATAAAGGAGTCCTTGTGAACTTCAAGGAAAAGAAGTTCTTTGCTCGGGTAGAACTTGGAGATAATGCTAGCTATGCAATCGAAGGACTTGATTCAGCATCCTTTCAGCTTGAAGCTGGATGTGAGTTACACATTGAGGAAATTTTGTACGTTCCTGGTTTAAAGAAGAACCTTATCTCTATTGCAGTCCTGGAAGATAAAGGTTGCAAGGTAATCTTCATGGACAAGAAAGCTCTCTTATGGCCTAAGAATGAAGAGCTAAGTTCATCAATTGTGATTGGAGTTAGAGAGGGGGGTCTTTACATGCTCCCAGGACATATCCAAGCATTGGTTCATGCTTCAGTTACTCCATTTGAGCTGTGGCACCGAAGGTTTGGACATCTTCACTACAAAACGCTCCCCGGACTTCAGAAAATGGTAAGAGGAATGCCTACCTATCATTTTGATCATGATGGTATCTGTAGAGGTTGTGTTCTTGGTAAAAACATAAAGTAATCCTTTCCTAACAATAACTCAAGGTCTAAAGGAATTTTGGATTTGATACATTCAGACATATGTGGGCCTATGTCATCTCCTTCCTTGAACGGATGTTTTTATTATGTAATTTTCATAGATGACTTCTCTAGAAAATCATGGATCTACTTTCTAAAGGAAAAGAATGAAACTTTTAGTAAATTTCTAGAATTCAAAGCATTGACTGAAAACCAAACTGGAAAACATATACGTGCTTTGAGGACTGACAATGGTGGTGAATGTAAGTCTCATCAATTTGATGACTTCAGTAAAGAAGTAGGAATCAAGAGACAGCTAATTGTGCCCTATAACCCTCAGCAGAATGGGATTGTTGAGAGAAAGAACAGAACAATCTGTGAGGCAGCTAAAGCTATGATGTGTGATCGGGACCTTCCCACATCACTTTGGGAAGAAGCCACAAGCACTGCAGTTTATATTCAGAATAGAAGTCCCCATGCTATTCTGAGGAAAAAGACTCCAGAAGAAGCATTCATTGGCGAAAGGCCAAAAGTGGTACACTTGAGGATTTTCGGATGCCCAGTTTACATACATGTGTCGAAAGAGAAGAGAACTAAGATGGAGCCTTTTGGGAAGAAAGGAATTTTTGTTGGGTACAATGAAACATCCAAGGCCTACAGAATATATGTTCCGTGCCAACGATATATCGAGGTAAGCAGTGATGTAACTTTTCATGAAGAAGTTGCATTTAAGCATCTAAAGAGTTGCAGCAAGATACAGAGATGGAGGAACCTGAAGAGCCATTGGATCAGGTTGATACTATGGATCCAGTAGAACAGATAGAGAGAGACCTCTAGAGGTACCTCCTGCTAAGAGAAAGTCTGCCTGGTGTAGAGAAATTATGCGAGAGGCAGAAAAACATGCAGCTCCTTCAGGTACTTTCAGAGAGAGTAATAGACCTCAAAGATATTCAGGTTATGTGGCTCTTATCGCTCAGATTAGCGATGCAGAGCCCACCATCTATGAGGATATTGCTAAGCAGCAAGTATGGAAAGATGCCATGGTGGAAGAATATCAATACATCATGAAAAATGATGTATGGGAAGTGGTCCCAAGACCAGAAGGAAAATCAGTGGTCACTTCCAAATGGTTGTTCAAAATCAAGCATGCAGTTGATGGAAGTATTGAAAAATACAAAGCGAGATTTGTGGCTCGTGGTTTTTCTCAAAAGGAAGGTATTGCTATGATGAAACATTCGCACCTGTTGCAAGGTACACTTCCATCAGGACCATCATATCCCTCGCTTCAGTCCTAGGTTGGAAACTTCACCAGATGGATGTAAAGACTGCATTCCTCAATGGTCAAGTTGAGGAAGAGGTATATATAGAACAGCGAAAGGGTTTCGTGGTTCATACAAAAGAATCACATGTGTGCAAATTAAAGAAAGCACTATATGGGCTGAAACAAGAACCAAGGGCTTGGTATACGAGAATTGGCAGTTATCTTCAGAGCTTGGATTTATCCAAGAGTGCAGTTGATCCCACCCTGTATTTCAAGGTAATAGAAAATCATCCCCTGATTTTGGTTCTATATGTTGATGATTTGTTCCTTACAGGAGAGGAACAAGTGATAGCTTAGTGTAAGAGGGAGCTCAATTCTGAATTTGAAATGAAAGACATTGGACTCATGCATTACTTCCTTGGTTTGAAGGTATGGCAAAGGTCAAATAAAATTTTCCTTTCTCAAGGAAAGTATACAATTGATATACTGTGCAGATTTGGTATGCTAGATTGTAAATCCATGTCTACACCCATGGTATCTAACTTAAAGAAGTTACATGAGTCAGATTTTGGATCAGACTTGGTGGACCCATCTATGTACAGGCAGCTTATTGGATCCTTGATGTATTTGATCCATACAAGGCCAGATATATGTTTTGTTGTAAGTGCCTTGAGTCAGTTCATGTCTGAGCCGAGACACAGACATTGGATTGTTGCTAAACATATCCTCAGATATTTGAGAGGATCCAATGCATATGGACTTAGATACACTTCCAGTGAAGGAGTGTTGCTTCATGGTTATGCTGATTCAGACTGGGTTGGGAGCTCAATGGACCAGAAGAGTACTTCTGGATACTGTTTTAGCTTGGGTTCAGCTATGATATCTTGGTCTAGCAAGAAAGAGGGCTCCATAGCACAAAGTACCACTGAAGCAGAGTATATAGCAACCAGTAATGAGAGCAAAGAAGCAGTATGGCTGAAAAAGCTTATGTCCAGGTTGTTTCAAGAGAGGTTAGAAACAACTATTATCCATTGTGATAACCAGAGTTATTTAAAGCTCACAGAGAACCCGATCTTCCATGATAGATCAAAGCATATTGAGATTAAATATCATTTCATCAAAGATATGGTTCAAAGACGTACCATCAAGCTGGAGTACATTAGTACTGATGAGCAAATAGCAGATATTTTGACTAAGCCTCTGTCCCTTCGAAAATTTGTGTACTTCCAGTACAAGCTTGGTATGGCAGAAAATGCGTCCATCATTAAGAGGGAATAGCAGCATCAGGAGACATTCTCGAATGAGATGCCTTAAGTGGCCACCCTAAAACTAGCCAGGGAGATTTGGAGAATCAACCAGTCTTGTGAGTCATGGCAAAGTACAAACCTTGTGAGTCAAGACAAAAGTCAGGACGAAGAACATGCTGCAAGAAACCTTGTGAGCCTAGTGCAAAAGTCAAGGACAAGAAATTCTCCAAGGCTGCCTTGTATGTCAAGGCTAACTTGAGACTTGGAGAAAAACATTGTAAGTCAAGGCAAGAAGAAACTGCCATCAGTCTTGCGAGCTTTGTGTGTCAAAGCAAAAGTCAAGACAAGGTAATGTGAAAAGTTCTCCTAGGTCTTCAAGATGAGCTATGAGTATTCCTTAGGGACTGGCCACCCCTAAGTGAAATAACTCTAGCAGTTGACCATGGTTAAGGAGAACTAGATGATCACATTCCATGATCCATATCTGCATAAGGTTATGAAACTTCTTGTGATATATTGATCATGTGTGGATATCAACAAGTCAATGATCATGTGCAATGACTAGAAAGAACTGTGTGGATGTGTATACCTAAAGAATACCCTCTTTGTTGAGGAGTGTTAAATTTTTTTAAGCAACCCTCCTAGCTGCCCTCTTCTAAGCATCCCTCCAAGCTGCCCTCTTCCTAACCACCCTCCTGAAGCTTCCCCCTTCCTAAGTCATCCTAGGTCGGCACTAACCTAGCTGAACTAACCTAAGACCTATCTTATCCTAGCCTAGGGGGTGGCCCTAACCTAAACTCTAACCTATATAAAGAGAGGGAGGGGACCCTAACTTGACATAAGTTTTACATGAGTTTTACTTCAGTTCTCATACTTCTGAGCAGCATCTAATCTGTTCTGAGGGAGCAGCCTACGCTTATTCTGGGCAGCAGCTAGGAGGTTCATTCTGAAGGTTGGTAACATTGTTGTGGGCAGCAACTAGCAGCAACAAGCTAATCCTATTCTGAGGCAGTTCTGTAGCAGCTAATTACTCTATTCTGTAGCTGCTGATAACTCTTTTCTGTAGCAGCAATCTTCACTATTCTGAGGCAGCTGCTAGGACAGTCCTGTAGCAGCAAATATACTCTGTTCTGAAGGTATTCTGAGAGCAACTAAACACTGTTCTGGGAAGCAACTAAAGGGTCTTTTCTGAGGGCTGAAACACTTTGTTCTGGGCAGCATCTTTCACTTATTTTGGGGCAAGCTTAAGAGCAGTTCAGAGTCGGCCATTAAAGGGCAGATTTGAGTCAGCATCAGCTACAATAAAAGCTACAGGTTTGAGGGCAGATTTGTGATAGAGGCTCAGATATATTGAAGACACAGAAACAGCAGTAAGAACTATTGTCCTAGTACCATTGTCTTATCTCTCTCTTTCTAGAAGAGTCTTGTAAGTTCATTGTACTTGTTTGACTGATCAATATATCACAAGAGAAAGTTTGTTGCGTTTTCTTCCCCTTGAGGGTTTCCCAAGGTAAATACTTGTGTCTCTGTGAATGATTGTTCTTTCTATGATTCTTATGCTTCAGTTTATCATTTAAAGGTTAAAAGAACACTATTGTTATCTTCTGTATCTGTTTATGCTTGAAAATTAACAAGGGTTGCCTAGAATACCAAGACTTGATGCAAGGATCAAGCCTCAAGAAGTACTAGGTTGACTTCATATAGCCCAATAGAGGTTAGTCACTGGTCTTTCATTTTCTTTCTTCCTCAAAATTTAAAATTTAACATTTTTTTTCTTTATTTTGTTTTAAAGCAATCTAGGGTTTAAATTTAGCATATCCTTAGATCTAGATTGATGTCTTGAACCAACTCTTAGATCTAGATTAGGCTTGAATTTTATTTTGGCAAGTCATCTTGTTTATTTGATGCTTAATCATTTGGATGATTGCACATATGTTAGATCTAGTGTTTAAGTTTTGGATGGATCTAACCTGTCACCATGAATAAACGCTAATATGCTTGATCTATATATTTACTTGAGTTTATGTCATTTCAATTAATGCCAGAAAACACATGGCATAAGGGTTATTTGAACTTGCTTTCATTGATAAAGGTTTCGACGATTTGGCATAAAGCCTCGCATCTTGGCAACGTTTGACGATTTTTGTGGTTATAAGACTTCAATCTAACAAATCGATGCATCCTATGATGGAACGACTTGGCACATAAGCTAGACGTCTCACATGTGTTGCTCTCTTTTATGACTGAAAATCTGTGGTAAAGGGTTTCACAATGGTTGGTTAATCTCTCTTTGATACAAGCTTAAAGGG
The DNA here is from genome assembly GCA_010110895.2 of Picea sitchensis. NCBI lineage: Eukaryota > Viridiplantae > Streptophyta > Pinopsida > Pinales > Pinaceae > Picea > Picea sitchensis. The sequence goes on from SNQJ01S0117161.1 coordinate 44,278, forward strand.
GCATTAATCTCTCTTTGATACAAGCTTAAAGGGGCATGGTATTGAGTTCACTTTGGTAATAAATATGTGCTTTGAAACACTCTTAAAATCAACCTTTATTGGATGTTTAATACATGTTATCGCACAATTTGTACTTACCCAAAAGCCAAAGGCAAGTGGATGGTAAATTGGCGTAACATGAGGTTGTCCTATCACTGACACCTAAATAAAACACCTCTTTCTCTTTAGAGGTGAAAGCCCAACGGAGACATCCTCGGTGACCTGGGGGTTTGAGAAGGCAAAGGTAATAGTGTCAAGAAAAGTTCTTCCCCTCTCACAAGTCACTGATCAGAAAGTCCCAAAGGTTTATAATAATATGAAGCAAAGAGATATGTTTAAGTGTACCTTCCTAGAACAGAGACAACAAGAAAAACACTATTTTGCAGTAACAATTGATATTAGTTAGCCCATAGAACCTTGGACTTTCAATAAAAGCAATAATAAGTTGAATAAGATGGAAACCAAACCGAAATTTATAACAGCTTGAAATGCATATATGATGATAGCTTTACAATTTATGCCTTAAGCTTGGAGCTTCAAAAGTGAAGAAATGAAAGTAACCCTAGAGATTATCAATATGCTAGCACTTGTCAGAAGCTAAGAAGGTAATGTAATAATCAACTTTAACACTTGCTTTTAAGAGCTTTACTGCTGTAATATATGGTTTATAGCCTACTTTTGTAATAGCAGCAAGAATGTTAGTAAGTTAGTCTAATCTAGGGTTATGAATAGTTAGCAAAGAGCTTGAGGTATAAAGGTTTAAGGGTTGTTTCATCAATCAATCAAGTACAAGGTATGAACCAATGTCTTTAGGGCTAATGGAGTCACTTTTGCAGCAGCAGTCTTGAAGGAAACAAATGATAATGTGTGAACTAAAGACAAGAGGAAGAATGGTTGATGTGTTGGTATAGCTAGTAAGTAATAATTGGTGGAATTCTTGATTAGAAGGAAGTCCATTGATTGGTGTTGGTGGTTGAGGAAAGGACACCTACTTCTGGATTTGAGAAAAGAAATTATTGTCGTCTCACTCCTACGCCCACCACCGACTTTTGTCATTAGCGCGGTGACTCCATCTATCAGGGGCCGCATACTTGCTTAGGGCCATTCTTCGCACACATTTAAGGAAGGAAGGATTAGCAGGGCCCAAGCATTACTTAGTCTTGTGGTGGACGCTTCGCTGCACCGCCTTACTTGCACGGACCTAGGGTTGAGTGCCTCCCAAGGCCTCAATCACCAAACACTAGAAGGAAAAGTTTCTAGGAAGTAGGTAAACCTAGGTCCTAGTGGTTTTACTTCTTCTTTAGCTCAGGCTTGAGATAAATAAGAGTTTGATGAAGCAATTGTGTTAGAGTGCTACAAAGGTAGGCTCTAGCACATGCTTCAAATGGAGATGTCTTCTAGCAAAATCTAGTAGGTGGACAGTTATTGATACAAGGTCAATAACACATGCTTAATCTCCTAGGGTTTTACACACTAGCAATTTCATAATCTTGGTAAATGCAAAGTAAAGATACTATATAACCATTCAAAGAAGAAGAATTGCATATTTTCGCATTATCAAGAATAATCCCCAATATACCTAGTTGAAGACTTTCTACCAAGAAAATGCCAAAATACACCAAGAGAGCATCTCGAAGGTTAGCACCCACTTAATTTGACCAATGAGCCTTAAAGGCCTTGATTTGAGACCTCACTTGTGTAGTGAAAGATGATGAAAAATACAAAGGACTTTTCCCTTATTTAGCCTGAGATTCAAATGACCTTTAATTCCAAATTAGGTCAAAAGGCCGGTATGGCCAATTACATCAAATATTCAGTTTTTTTACATAAAATTGACAAATTAAAGCCTAAAATATGCAAAGAAGCGATGTCATGCCCTTCTGGGGTGGCGTTGGGCTCTACAGTGAGGCGATTGGCCTCCGGGGGCAAAGCGTTAAGGCCTTCAAAGGCCTGCGACTCATACCACCGTGCCATGGCACCTGGCCCCTCCATCATGTCCATCTGACGTTAGGTGACATCAAGGGTCACAAAGGGTGGCGTCATGGAGCCTTCAAAGGTAGCGTTAGGAAAGGCAAGACGCCGTTCAAGCACGCCAAGGTGTCTCTGGTGGAGCGTCCTCTTCCTCTTAAATTACAGAAGCCTCTAATATATATGCGCTTACGATCTCGGCCATCTAGTGGGCTTTTAGCCTATGCCCCATATGTACTGTCCATCGGCGTGGTCCTCTGGCCAACAGCAAATGCAGCCCTCCATGGGCTCATAAAGTCCACCAGGGATCGCAATGTCAATCATCTAATAATCAAGTTACCCAAACCGTCATAAAACCCTTTTTCCTAGACAAGAATTAGCTCAAAGAAGTTATGTTATTCTACAAGCCCGAGGTTTGGAAGGGTTCAGGGGCGAATCTATTGGTACGATTCTCCATAGGTGTGGGAATTGTTTTCGAGGGTGAAGACCGAGAAGTCAGGTCATGTAAAGTACATGAGATGAATTGTGGGATGTTTGGGCAAGAAGTCTGCGATGATGAAGCCGAAATGTAGGTCTACGGGTGCCTGCGAAGAGGTGGAGTTGCACCTTGTCATGGATGCAATTGTTTCCTAACCCATTCAGTATCTTTTGCTTTTATCTTATTTTCTTTTTCTTTCAAGAGGCAATGGCGGAGGGACAGCACTTACTGGCGTGGTGACCCGATGGTAATGATGTACCCACAAGAAGCATTTCGGAGATGAAGGTTATTTCGTGATGAGATTGCTCTCTTGGCTATGCTACCAAGAGCCACTACCTTGGCATTGTGACCCGGATGAATAGTAGCCGAGTGTCATGCAGCTACGTATATGGACCTAATAGAACAAGTGATGAGACCCTATCCACCAACTAGGTCTTAAGTTTTATCTTTTTGTGGGTCCATTATTTTCTTGTTGAGAAGCCTTTTATTGCTTTTAGGGATCCCACGGACAAAGCATCTCAAGGTTTTGATCATTAACTTTTGCGGCTACTTTTACCCTCTGGGCCTTTGGCCCTTCTTCCCACAAGGCAAAGGTACAACCCTTACTAACTGGGCCTTTAGCCCCTTCTTCCCACAAGGCAAGGTACAACCCTTACTAGCTTGGCAAACTCAATGCCCGAACCAATGTAAGGGATAGATGAGAGGGAAGATGATGAAAAGTGATAAGTATGGTAGGAATGGACGATGACCTTTCATAAACCCACCCAGTGGCAACTCACTCCTAAGGGAACCAACTTGCTAGGGCATTTTGTCATCCCCCCAAGGTACGGACAAGTCAAAAGGCATAAAGTCCAAGCACACGTCATGAAGCAAAAGAGAATTAAATGCAGATATTCAAATGCTTTGAGAATCAGAGTGACACATACCATGATACCCGGACTCATTACCTCATGGAGCAAGACCCACTGCTACTTCAGAACCAAGCCAATGGGATGGATGTTGTTGTTGCTGACAGAATGGAGGCGTTGAAGAAGAAGGATGGGCCCTCCAGGGCCAGGCTCAAGTCAATATGGCTCTCGGTACTCCATGTCTAAGACCTGTGGGCCTTGAGACATAATCTCCTTAGTTATCCCTAGGATAGAGGATAACAAGACACATTAAGGCTGGACAGCCATCTTACTCATTGCTGGTGCATACACTTACAGCACCTAACTCACATAAATAGTCCACTTGATTAAGCTAAAAAAAACCTCAAATATCACATTGATCCTTGAAGCACTTTGATATCTTTCTAAAGTCGGATTGTAATACTGCATATGGGCTGATATACTCTCGTTTTACTTGCTAGTACAGCTCTGGTTTAATGCTCAAATGATGGTCTTGATTCACATAAACATTGATCTCGTCACATGTTAATGATTGGTGGTTGAATGAACAGCTTGAGTTGTCTTTTGTTCTTCTGAATACTCTCATATTTCTGATACATGTCACGCTGTCCTAAGATTAATTTATAACAGCATTAAGTCCAAGGATAATTCACCTAATAGCTAGCACTTAAATTCACATTTAAGCATGCTCTCAAAATCATTACATGGTATGGTAATGAGCCTTCCTTAGGCTGGTGGTTTCATGACATTACACATGATCTTTACATGCTTTTGATGAATGAATTTTGAGCTATAACTTGCTGAACTAAATGTCTCATCTAATCATTAGTACTTAATCCATGATGAACATGTTTTGAACATCTTGAAGTGAATGGTGGATATATCACTTGGAACTAGTTGTATCTTTAAGTTACCAGCACTTAACGTTGAACATTATGAACATGATGGAATGGTTTAAATCTCTTCAAGTTTCATGTCATGTTCCATCACTTATAATTTGAATCTTGTGGATGTCATTCTTGGTTTCATTGGATATAATCATTTCATATGGTTGGATGTGAATGGTAATATTGTTCATACTCTAGCATTTCTACAAATAATCTAAGCAATTGTTAATGGTAGATCCCCTTTGGAGTTATTGGTTACATGATAAGCAAGCTTAACTTACTCATTTGCCATAATACAAGCGCGCTTGTCTATTTTGCACATCATTTAAAGCTTGTTCCATCTAGTAATTTGATAAACAATTTGCTGGCTTAACTTGTCTTAAACCTTGAGAATGAGTTGGGTACAAATCGCTAGTTTCCTTTGTCAATTCTAAGTTAGAAAAGCTCCCCCTTTTAATACAAC
>SNQJ01S0117161.1:49009-61454 GCA_010110895.2 Picea sitchensis
CAGCAAACGAGGGTTTTATTCAGCTTCAGCAGATCAAAAAATGATTACAAACAAAACTGTGCCAAACCTGGCACTCTTCTTCACCACAAAATTGGCTTGGATTAATTTTAGGCATGTTGTATCTTCGACCTCACCCGTATAGCCTGTACGACTGACTGTTGTGGATATGGCTGAGTATTGCGACCCTCACACGACCTCAGATTTGTTGTAGGAAATACGATTGGGGTAGAACCAGCCTCCATCTCACACGGCACCTAACTCGACCTCAAATCCGGCCCTCAACCTTCTTCACAACCTCCTGCTGAAGACACGACCCTCACGACTAGGACACACCTGGAACTTGGCCTCCACACACCCGCTGACCCATGGATCTGTAAGGAAAGGAAGGCAATAGCCTTTCGATCTCCTTGGCACCTGAGCTCCTCCAAGACTGAACCCTCACTCGCCCTCCTCTGATTTGCAACCAAAACCCTTTTGGTGTCACTCACCAACACAATGATCTCCTCAAGCCACCCCCTCTGCTTATAAACCTGGGATTAAATCCCCATCTTGACAAATCAATGGCTACGATTTAATCTGAAACTCACTTTGACTTTCCGGATAAGATCAAAGAAGCTTCTAACAAAGAGTTAACTAATAATAATTAATAATCAACATTTCCTAAGTTAGACTTAGGAAATATTTAAATGATCATTAACTAAATTAATTAAACCCATTTCCCTAAGTTAGACTTAGGAAAAATTTAAATGACTTGGAGATACATTAGTCCATATGTCTTTGGCTTGCATGACACCTTGCCTAAGCCAAGACACCTGTCCTCGTTACAATATTTCAACACTCCCTCTTAACCAAGAGACAACCCTCGATCCAAAGCTAAAACAACACCCTGAAGTGCTTTTCCTGTCCACAACATTGCCTACCCAGTCTGCATTTGTGTAGCCCACCAACTTCACTCCATCTCCCTGAGCATACCTCAGACCATACTCAATTGTGTCACGTAAGTACCTCAATATATGTTTCGCTATCATCCAATGTGCTCTCCTTGGTTCAACCATGAACTGACTGAGGGTAGTGACACCAAAACAAATGTCTAGCCTAGTATTGACCAGATACATGAGAGAGCCTATCACCTTGTCCACTGCCTCCTGCTTGGAAGCATCTATCTTCTTCCAATTAGTAACCATGGGTGTAGACATCGATCGAGTCCTGCATCTTGAACCTCTTCAAGATCTCAACTCTATATTTCCCTTGTCCAAGGAAAATCTCGCCATCTCGCCTCCAATCCAAGAAAATAGTGCATTAACCCCAAATCCTTCATATCCAACTCCGAAGCAAGATCCCTCTTGCAATTTGTAATAAACGTTTGTGAACCTGTCAGAAATAGATCATCCACATATAACATGAGAATCAGAGGCTCTCCATCTATCTTGATATAGTATAGGTTAGAGTCAGCATCAATCTTCACGAAGCCCATGCCCTGCAAGTAACTATCAATGCGCTCATACCACGCTCTAGGTGCCTGCTTGAGCCCATACAGTGCTCTCTTCAATCTACATACATGGGACTCCCTCCCATATACCTCAAAACCCTCTGGTTCTATATACACTTCCTCCTCAATAACTCCATTGAGGAATGTCATCTTGACATCCATCTGATGGATCTGCCAACCCATCTCTGCTGCTAATGAGATCACAGCTCTGATGGAAGTATATCTAGCTACCAGGGCAAATGTCACGTCATAGTCAACTCCATCTTTCTAAGAGAACCCCTTAGCCACAAACCTGGCTTTGAATTTCTTAATGTTGTCATCTACAGCATGCTTGGTCTTATAGATCCAGCGAGACCCAACCACTGACTTGCCCTCGGGTCTTGGCACCACCTCCCAAACATCATTCTTCATGATAGAGGCATGCTCCTCCACCATGGCATCCCACCAAACCTATTGCTCCGATGCCTCCTGAAAACTGGAAGGCTCCATGTCAATGAGATCACTCATCAATGCCATATACCCTGAATATCGTTGTGGCAGCTTGCTCTATCTGACACTCGTTCTAGGAGCACCCACTAACTCTTGAGCATCTCGTAAAGTCTGAGCAATCTCTCTACTCCTCTTCCTCCCTACAGTAGGAGGTCCAAACTCAGTGGGTGGAGCTTCCTGCTCCTCATCCTACTCCACTATCTAAGTACTAGTCCCTGTACCTGTGACCTATACCTGTGACTCTTGTTCCTCCTTTGGACTACCAACTCCTAATCCCCTGTTGTTGTCAACACATCATAAGACTTCCTGAAAGCCTTCTCCTCCTCGAATCTGACATCCCTTCTGACAACTGTCTTCTTCAATGTTGGAACATAGACTTGATAGGCCTTCGAAGTTTCACAATAACCAACGAAGATCCCCTTCTCTGTAGTGGAATCAAACTTCATCCTCTTATCCGAGGGAACATAACAATAGACTAGGCAACCGAAGATCCTGAAGCGACCAACTTCCAGCTTCTTCCTTGTAAATGCCTCCTCAAGAGTCAATCTCCCCAACACCTTGTGAGGACTCTTGTTTTGTATGTATATCGGTAATCGCAGTACTGCATGCCTCTGCCCATAAGAACTTGGGCAAATCCTGGTCATATAACATCGCCCTAGTAGCACAAACAATGGCCCTGTTCTTCCGTTCCGCTACCCCATTCTGTTGAGGGTTATAGGGAACAGTCAATTCCTTCTTGATCCTTGCCTTAGCGCAGAACTCCTTGAAGGCTTTCCCTATATCCTCACCTCCATTGTCTGACTTGAGAACCTTTATCTTCCTTCCTATTGCATTCTCCACAAGAGCCTTAACCTCTTGGAAGCAACTGAAGACATCATCTTTGGTCCTCATGAAGTAGATCCAAGTTTTCCTAGAGAAATAATCTATGAATGTGACAAAATACTCACACCTTGTCAAGGATGTTGAAGGCATAGGCCCGCATACATTAAAATGCACTAAATCCAATATCCCCTTCGATCTACTATCATTGCTTGGAAAAGTTGTTTAAGGATACTTTCCCAAGGAACACCCTTTGCACACGTCACTGTGCTCGGTGCTCAACTTTGGAAGGCCAGTCACTATCTCCTTGAGGGTGTTAAGTGCCCCATGGTGTAAGTGAGCCATCCTTCTATTCCATAATTCTCCCATATCCTTACTATTGTTAATCAATGCATGAGGTGACTCAAACTGTAACCTGTATAACTTGCATGACCTGATACCTATCATCTTGGCCTACTTCAGCCCCCTGGGCTGAATGTACACTTTCGATCCTCTGAAAGACACATCATACCTCTTGTCCCGAAGCGTTGAAACTGATATCGAGTTCTTTGTCATCCCTGGTACATACAACACATCTATAAAACTAAATGTCTTGACTAACTCCCTCTGAAAGGTGACAGTCCCTTGTCCTACTAGAGTACACTTGGACTTATTCCCCATTTCTATATCGAAAGTCATCTCTTATTCTTTGAAACTGTAGAAGTATTTTCTAACTCCTGTCATATGATATGACGCACCACTATCAATATACCACACCCTTGTGGCCTGTGTGCCTAAGCTAGAGAGGCAAGTGATGAGTGAGAAATCCTCATCAAATTTGGAAGAAAACTCGTCAATGTCTGTTGAAGTTGTTGTATGAGACTTCTTCTTATCCTTCTTCTTGTTAGGACATTGACTGGCATAATGACCTATTTTGTGACAAGCAAAACATATGACTTTGCTCATGTCATGTTTCTTCTCTCCCTTGGAGGTCTGCCTACTGCCTAGGCCTTTCTTGGTTTTGGCTTTGCCCTTTCTTGCAAGAGCAATGTTCTCTTCTTCCTCACCCTTTTGATGATTGTTGCTACCACTGAGAGATGCTAACCTCAATTCCTCTTGCATGAAGTCATCCCACAATCGATCCCAGTCTAGAGTGTGTTCCCTGGCAACAATGCCTCTCACAAAGACATCCCATGACTTGGAAAAGCCATTCAAGGCTATCCTCACAAGTTCAGTGCCATCCACACTCCCTCCAATTGCTGCCCAACTCATCCTTGACGTGTCTAAGTTTGGTGAGGTAGGAGGATACACCTTCCCCCTTTCTCGTCTTGGTATTTATGAGTTTCTCCTTCAAAACCATTTTTATGTTTAGGTTTGAGTTCTGATACAGTTTAATGATGGCTTCCCACATCTTCCTAGTAGTATCCAATCCTGAAAGGTGAGGGACTATATGGTCCTGGACCCCATCCAGAATGATACACCTAGCCTTGGCATCATTCTTTTTGTGAGCTTCAGCTTGTTGTGCATCAACTGGAACTGCAATAGTTTTCTCTGCAAATTCCTTGAGCCCATACTCCTCTAATGATAGCAATATACGCTCCTTCCAAATGACAAAGTTAGATGCTCCATCTAACCTATCCTCGAATCTGATACCTGAAATAGACATGATTATGAAAACCCTATTGTTACAACCTCCTAGATCTGAAGAATATTGATGCTGGAAATTTATGTGTAAACCCTTGGTTTCCTCTTAAGAGGCAAAGCTCTAATACCATGTTAATTTTCTTTAGAACTCAACAATTAATCTTTGTTCTTCAATAGATTTTATCCCCAGAAATAAGAACAACAACAAATTCTAATTTTTTGAACTATAAACAAAATTTAATTGAGTTGTTTAACTTGCAATGCACAGCAAAAATAATAGAAACCACCCACAGAAAAAAAAAAAATATTAACACTAGAGATACCCTGGAAACCCCAACTCCGAGGAAAACCAGCAAACGAGGGTTTTATTCAGCTTTAGCAGATCAGAAAATGATTGCAAACAAAACTTTGCCAAACCTGGCACTCTTCTTCACCACAAAATTGGCTTGGATTAATTTTGGACTTGTTGTATCTTCGACCTCACCCGTACAACCTGTACGTCTACTTGTTGCGGATATGGCTAAGTGCTACAGCCCTCACACAACCTCAGATATGTTGTAGAAAATACGGTTGGGGTAGAACCAACCTCTGTCTCCTCACACGGCACCTAAATCGGCCTCAAATTCGGCCCTCAACCCTCCTCACGGCTAGGGCACACCTGGAACTCGGCCTCCACACACCCACCAACCCATGGATTTGTAAGGAAATGAAGGCAACAATCTTCCGATCTCCTCCTTGGCACCTGAGCTCCTCCAAGACTAAACCCTCACTTGCCCTCCTCTGATTTGTAGCTAAAACCCTCTTGGTGTCACTCACCAACTCAATGATCTCCTCAAGCCACCTCCTCTGCTTATAAACCTCCAGCTGAGTGATTATACGGTGGAGATTAAATCCCCATCTTGACAAATCAATGGCTAAGATTTAATCTGAAACTCACTTTGACTTTCCGAATAAGATCAAAGAAGCTTCTAACAGAGAGTTAACTAATAATAATTAATAATCGACATTTCCTAAGTTAGACTTAGGAAATATTTAAATGATCATTAATTAAATTAATTAAACCTGTTTCCCTAAGTTAGACTTAGGAAAAATTTAAATGAGTTGGAGATACATTGGTCCATGTGTCTTTGGCTTGCATGACACCTGTCCTCGTTACAATATTTCAACACTTACTAAGCCCCAAGTGAACAAAAACCTGCTCAAATCCTTTGGCTTGAGAATATCCTCAAACTTCTTTTTCATTGGGGGCAATGACTCCCTAATAAAGCCCATCTCACAGGAGGAGTTATACAAACTAATAATGTCATGAAAAAGGACAAAGCCCTAGCCTAGATGGATTCCCAATTGAATTCTTCCAAACCTACTAGGATGACATCAAACAAGCCCTATTAGAGACGATAGAAGAGTTAAGAAAATCAGTGCAAATCCTCAAGGCCATGAATGCAACCATCCTATCACTCATCCCAAAGGACAATATTGAGGACTTCTCTAGCTTTTGCCCAACCTACAAGGTAATTACCACAATAATCACTAATGGAATCCCTCAGCTTATTTCTCTCAAACCAACAAGTTTCATGAAAGGGAGGTAAATCCTAGATCAAATTGTCATTGAACAAGAGGCCATCCACTCTCTTCAACAAGAAAAATGAAAGACATTAGGACTTCTTGCAATAGATCCTCACAAAATTCAACTTTGATAACTCCTGGACCAACTAGGTCAAGAATTGCATCACCACTCTATCATTTTCATTTCTCATCAACATGTAACCCACTCCTTTCTCCAAGAGCTCCAAAGGTGTTGAACAAGATGACCCCCTTAGGCGACAGGTCCTATCATTTTATCCTAAAGGTCAAAGCCTTGGGTAGATCTCTCTCAAAGGCTCCATCCTCCCGTAAGATATTAGGCCTAAAAATCACCTCAACCATTAACCCTCTTTCCCACCTTCAATTTGCAGATGGTACATTCTTGTTGGCATCAACCTCCATTGAGAAGCCAAATCTTAGAGGAAGATTCTTGATGAATACCAGGTACCTTCTAGCCTTGAACTAGGACATCAATCAAAATAATTCGTGCATTTTCTTCTTCCATACTTCTCCCTCTCTCCCGTGCATAATCTACCAATCTCTTCCTTTCAAACATAGCCATCTCCCTACCAAATCCTTGGGTCTCCCCTTCTCTGAGCCTAGTCATAAACATTGAAACTAGACTAAAATCCTAAGTAAACTTAGAGGAAGCTAAGCTCACCAAGGCAAGCACGCCCTCACTAATTGAGGTTGTGCTACAATTTCTCTCAATCTATAGTTGCTCCTTACTCTTAGTTCCTAGAAAAGTAATCCAAGACTTGGAGACTCAAATAAGATAACTATAGATATTTCCTATCAACGTTTTGAGCCTCCACCAAGGCTCATCATCAGGACAAGAACAATGCCAAGTTACCAAGCCTTCAACTTCCTTTAATAAATATAGAAACAACACTATATAACAAGGTCAACTTCATGATTTAACATACAACATACAACATACAACATACAACATCAATCTCCTCAACAAACAATTGAGCCAAAAAGCATCACCTTGGGATTTGAAGTTAGTGATCAAGCACGTCGCAATCCTAACACTACAATTTCAAAATGTCATCTTTGCTCACTCCCTCGGGATCGTCAACAAAATTGTAGTTTCTAGCCAACATAGTCATGGCTCACCTATAGACCTACTGGGTACTCCAACCTAACCACTAGGAGAAGTTAATTGTACTACTTTATGACAATGTTAGGCACACTCATAACCTTAATTAATGGGGTGCTTTCCTTTAATTAACTCCCCAATGCCCTTTTTAGCTAATCCTTTGGTTCCCTCCTTGCTTTCCTTTATTTAGAGAATCTAAAGATTGTATTGGCTGAGAATGATTTGCAAGGATTGTAGTTGATATTTAGAATCAAAGTGACTGCAATCTGCTCCATATTTTCTATCAACATTTTTGAGCCTCCAATAAGGCTCATCATTGGGACAAGAATGATGCCAAGTTACCAAGCCTTCAACTTCCTCTAATAAATACAGAAACAACACCATATTACAAGGTTGACTTCATGATTTCACATACAACAATTTGCATCAATCTCATCAACAAACAATTGAGCCAAAAAGCATCACCTTGGGATTTGAAGGTAGTGATCAAACGCGTTGCAATCCTCACACTACTATTTCAAAATGTCATCTTTGCTCAATTCCTCGGGATCCTCAACAAAAATGTAGTTTCTCGCCAACACGGTCGTGGCTCACCTCTAGATTATTGGGTACTCCACCCTAACCACTGGAGGAAGTTAACGGTACTACTTTATGACAATGTTAAGCACACTCATAACCTTAATTATGAGGTGCTTTCCTTTAATTAACTCCCCAATGCCCAATTTAGCTAATCCTTTGGTTCCCTCCTTGCTTTCCTTTATTTAGAGAATCTAAAGATTGTATTGGCTGAGAATGATTTGCAGGGATTGTAATTGATATTTAGCATCAGAGTGACAGCAATCTGCTCCATATTTTCTATCAACATTTTGGGCCTCCAATAAGGCTCATCATCGGGACAAGAATGATGCCAAGTTACCAAGGCTTCAACTTCCTTTAATATAGAAACAATACCATTTTACAAGGCCAACTTCATGATTTCACATACAACAATTTGCATCAATCTCCTCAACAAACAATTGAGCCAAAAAAGTGTCACCTTGGGATTTGAAGGTAGTGATCAAACACGTAGCAATCCTCACACTACAATCTCAAAGTGTCATCTTTGCTTACTCCCCCAAGATCCTCAACAAAATTGTAGTTTCTCGCCAACATGTTTGTGGCTCACCTCTAGACTTACTAGGTACTCCACCCCAACCACAAGGGAAAGTTAATAGTACTACTTTATGACAATGTCAAGCTCACTCATAACCTTAATCAATGGGGTGCTTTCCTTTAATTAACTCTCAAATGCACTATTTAGTTAATCCTTTGGTTCCCTCCTTACTATATCACCCTTGAAGTGCCTCCGGCCTGATCAGATTTAATGTGCTCACCTTCCTACACCTTTGCATATCAATGGGTATCCTTCTACTAATCAATCTAAGAATCCTTAGCCTGCGACAAACCCCCATTCCTCACCACTCCCCCATGTCCAAGTTTCTCTCTCTTTGTATGCCAATCCTGATATTTTGTGCTTCCTACCTGCCCAGCCCCCTCACTCTCTCCCTTCTGCAACCAAAGGCTGGTCCTAATCTTAGCCCATTCCCTGGTAATCCATCCAGCAAAAAGAGGCACCCATCCCTTACAACCTCACGACTGGAGCACCTCATATGTTGTTTGGAGCACAAGTATTTATCTGAAGAGAACCCTGATAGTAGATATCATTTCTCAATGGATCAAGGATGGTAATGGAGTTATGAAGATGGAGGGCAAGGAGCCCATGGAGGAGTACAAGCCTGCAACTCCAGGGAAAACAGTGCATCAGTCTATTTTTGCCTTCACCGTCAACCTCAGCATACAGGTCAAGTAGGTTGTGGCAGGATATACCCACAATCTCATGAAGGGCAATTTGGAATTCTATACTGTTGTCCTAAGCTTCCTCAACAAAATGTTGGATCTCATGAATGCACACTACAGTTCTTTGGAAACTGGCCCACTTATGGAAGTCTGTCATCTGCACCGCCACATCAAGTTCATGGCTCCACGCTGCCCTATCTGCAGTGGCAGGTGAATGTGCAGGCCTAAAGACCAGCATGGCCCCTCATATGCACCAGTCAGGCACAGAGCACAAGGGCGACATGGAGCACTAGGACACAGGTTCCTGTAACAGTCACCCCCCTAGTAACCCAAGCAAATGCATCCCGTTTCAGTTTTGTTATGTCATTACATCCTGTTTCAGTTTTGTTATATAGTCTTCGTTATGTCATGTGGGCATCAAGTTATGTATCAGTCTTGAGGCCTGGATTTTCTACTGTTCTGGTTCATGTTAAAATAATTCATATATTCTGTAAGGTTCAGTCCTGGCAAATTCACCAGATTGAAAATAGAGTAGATAGCAATAGAGGGGAGCTCCAGGCTCCCCTGATTTTGATGTGGGGAATCATGAACCGGACTCTGATGCTTCAGGTGCCCCCTGGGAATCATTCTATAAGGGAAATTTTGTACAATCATTGTAATTTTTTTGTAAATATAAAATAAAAAATGCTTTTTTCACTAGCAAAATTAAAAATCAAGATCTGCTCATCTTGTTTCTCTCTACCGTATCTCTGCAAAAGGGACATATTGCCAGTGTACCTGCTTTTAGTAATCTTTTTGGTTTTCATCACCCCAATCTTATGTATGAGTCTAGACCCTTTTTCTCCAATCCTCGGTCTGCTCTTAATTAAACCTAAAATTTTCTCTTATCATCTCATTTAGTTCCATCTCCTTTTCTGCATTTGGAATCATTGAATCCTTATATTTGTCCCTTTTTGACCCAGCACATTCAGCATGAATGGCATAAGTTTTCTTGTCTTAAGATAATATAAAACCAGGAAAGCAATGAAAACCAGATACCCTAAGCAAACAGGAATAGATCTTAAAACACCGAAAAACAGACAAGAAAGATAAATAAGAACAGAGAGCGCTTAGATTAGAAATAATAAATTTCCCGAAGGCTACAAGATTCATCTATAGCTCTGCAAATACTTCCAAGTTGACTCCAATATCCGAGCTGGGGAGCCAATTCAAAACTCCATCAGAATTCGTGGGCAAAACACAGACCGTTTTGGTGAATAAGTTTAACAAGTCTTGCTGAATTTGTGTTCCCTGATATTATAATAAGCGAAGTTATTGCCAGATTTTAAGCCGAATCCAAGTTGACTCTCCACTTTCGGTTGGCCGAATCTTGCCAAGTCCGAGTTGAGTGACTTTCCTTTTGGTCACTGCGATGGACAAGGCCATTCTTGGTAAATAACCAAAAACCCAGAAGAAATGAGCCTTTCTCAGCCCAAGATGAGTTCTAACGTATCTATAAGCCAATGCTTGCCACTTTTTTTCTGGGGCGCAGAACAAAAGTTTAATCCTACAGACATCTTCAACAGAAGGTGCAATTTTTGTTGTTTTCTGATTTTTTGTTTGGGTGGCGGTTGGATGTACAGCAACAGTTAATTCTTACAGGTGCAAAAACACCCAATGTGGGACTTTACATGATAAGAAATAAATTCAAGCCTAAATCATGGCCCTAGAAATGTAAGAAAAATGTACACCCACAAACAAAACCTGAATAATTTAGCGAATTGCAGATACATACCTGGGCCTTGTCTGCAAGCTGGACCACCAATCGGCCAACAGGGAGGGGCGAGTCGTACAAGAACTTATAATGTATGCATTCTGACCTCATGTGAAGAGACAACACGCGGCCATCTGCAGTGAGGCCTGCAATGGCCACCCCTATGTGATCATCCACCTTGAAGATCTTCTTCTGGTAAGAGGAGAACTCAGAGTTGGTCTTCCCCACACTCACCAACACCGCATGGGTTTTGGATGTGAGCCCAACTGCAGCACTTCCCTGCTTCACTGCCTCCATTGCATACTCCACCTGGAAAAGCCTCCCTGCAGGGCTCCATGTGGTCACATCTGTATCATACTGGTTCCTGAACATCTTTGCTCTGCTTGGATCTCTCTCCCTCTCTTTGCTCAGCTCAACTGGGTGCAATATCAAAAGTCTCTGCAAAACCCAAACTATGAGAAAGAAAAAGTAAAAGTGAATATTAATTTAGATTATTTGAAATCTGTTCGCTTGCTTTCCTTTGCAACCAGAGGTTCAAAAAGTAACCATGGTAAGGTCATATACCTATGTTTTTTTTTTTAAATAAAATTTCAATAAATTATAATATTGAAAGGAAAATTTACATCGTTGAAGTGGAGTTTTCAATTTTTAACATCTAACGATTTAGATTTCATGTACAAATTCTACGACGTTTGATATTATTTTTTTATTAGTCCCTGCCAAAGGCTTGGGACTATAGATGAGTTCATCGTTGACTGCCTATTAGTTTAGGTTTGACTTTCAAATTTTTTTAAAATTATAATGTTTAGCTTAGGAAACTTGTATTAATGTATTTTAAAATAAAAATATATATATATTTGTCACAGTTTTATTGGTTCATAAGTTTAAAGTCTTATTGCTGCCTTCACGTCTTTCTATGCATTAAATAATATTTAAAACAAAGATTTATTCAACTACARCTARTTTAAAAATGCAAAAGTTCTAAAATAATTAATTGYTGCAGGYTGGCATTAATGCAGACATTATACAAATAAATTATACTTAAATTCTTTATTTTTATTAAATATTAAAATTGATTTTTTTACCATTCTATTGGTGGAAAACTTAAAGTCTTATTACAAATGTTACTTTGTTGGGATTAGAAACATTATTTAATAAAACTCACGGCAGACACTTTATGAACAACCCTTGCCACTGTGCACGGGCCACGACGATCTTCCAACCCAAATCGTACATTCCACCGGCCTTGTTTAGTATTTGAAATTGAAAGGCTCATTAATACTGAGAAGTAACAGTACATGTGTCACAATCAAAGTGAACATATTGCAAATAATTGCCAAGTGAATATGTTCACTAGATTAATGATATTCATACGATTTTTTATTTTTATTTTGCATTTTTTAAATGTTTTAAAATTTTTGAATTTTTATATTATTTTATATTATTTTAAACTTTTTTAAGTTAAAACATATTTTTTTTATATTTTGTTTTTTAATTTTAATTTTTATTTATTTTTTAAATAATTGTTTATTTAATTTTTAAAATTATGTGAATAATTTATTTTAAAGATTTTGATTATTATTTTATTTTTATTTTAAAATATGTAATGTTAATAGTTTTTAATTTTTATTCATTAATCAAGAATCATTTATCTAAATACTTGTAATATTAATAATAATTTATTTTTAAGATTCCAACCAAGCTAGATATCAAATTGGTGTATACAGTGATTGTTTGGCATGGCTCTATG
>SNQJ01S0117162.1:0-11098 GCA_010110895.2 Picea sitchensis
GTTATTAGATTTATCATTGAGCAAATGTAGAATAATTGTGTAGATGAAAATGGAATTATGCTAAAATGAAGTTGTTATTGTGTATGTATTTAAATAAATGATTATTTTCTTAGCATCTTGTACTTGGGTGCTACACGAAGGAGTAAAGTTTTAAATCGCCAAACCCCGAGTATCCGAAGAAGATAGAATTTTTCGATATGTGAGAGGACACATGTCATCAGATCATGAACTTCAGATAAAACGCTCCGAGAGAAGTAGAGCGTGGGGAAATTGAGATTTGAAATCACTAAAGGCCGAAGTCCCGAAGCAGATGACAATTGTTGATTTGAAAGTGGACGTGTGGCACCAGATCTAGAACTCTGGGTACGGATCACTCCGGAGGAAAGTAGAGGATGATAGCGTTGAAGTCCTGAAGGATATCTCGATCGTTGATCGAGGAGGAGGTCGAAGGACCATTGATATGGTCTTGGTTGAAAAGTGTCGAAGTCCCGAAGAGGACCAGGGCCGTCGATTTGGAGAGGACAGGTGTCAGAAGATCCAACACTCCGAAAGGATTCACTCCAGAGATTTGTGTTTTTGGAGAGCGAATATAAACCATTGATCAGAGTAGATGTGTGGCATCCGATATACAACTCTGGGTATAGATCCATTGATTTAGAAAGGTTAGATCTAATCCATAGATTCAGAAATGATAGATCTAAGTCGTCAGTTCAGAAGCACCATCAAGGTCGTGAGATCGACGGTCCTGTCACATTGCGGGGACCGAAGGTGCACGAACTTTAAAAATTTGAGGGCAGGTCGCAATCCAAACCACGGGTTTGGAGAAAGGGCATGTGGAGGCTCAAGGTGAATTGTGGGGAGAAAAGTAGTTTTTTTCAAACCACCCTTGGTTGTTCCCACAATCGTGTGGATTATGTGAGGTCATTTCCCAAGGTCACGGCAAGGAAGGGCTTATCAGAAAAGGGGCTAGTGCCCAAACTCAAAGATTTTGCAAGCAAAAAAGGGGAAGGTCGTGAGTATCATTAGACCTGCACCCGAAAGTTGAAAGAGTCTGTGTTTAATTGCATAATGAGACCATCAAGGTCTCAGAGAGTTGTTTGGATCTAGAATCGGAGATCCTTGACTGGGAGGTCAGACTGGTTTCCCGACTTTCCAAATTAGAAACCATGGATGGAGAATATGTCCTTTAAGAAAACCGAAAAATTTTATGCCCCGTCGTGGGTGTGTTACAAAAACCCTTGCAACCCTCTTTGATGGAGACAAACTTGATCATATTTTGTGTTGAGGTTGATTTAGTCCATATCAATCACATTTAGCATGCCTAAAGGGTTGACATTTTAGAACATTATAGAATGTGAACCTATTCTTCATGTAAAAATCCTAGGAAGGAACCAAAGCCTATAAAAAGGTGTCCTTCACTTGGGATAAGATATATCACATTGTGGACCTTTATTATACAAAATTTAGGATAATGTACCCATTAACTCATCCCATTCAAGAGGTTTCCCATTGTACCTTTGTATCTTCATTTCTTGTTGCTTATGGAACACTAATAGGAATCTATTGAAGATGAGAAAAAGAGCTTGGACTAGAGAGAGAGCCTTATGAGGAATGAACTCAAGGAGATAGGATTTGAAGCCATCTCATTCATATGCAAGGTATGATCCATTGATGTAATCTCTTACTATTATAAAAGGATCTCCCTTCCTTTCCTTCCGACCATAATATATTCATGTTGGTTTAATGTCACTTTTCATGCTTTGCTTTCATTAAATCAATTAAGTATATCTAAAAGGGTTTCTACATTGCTTTGTAACTTAGATTTAGGGTTTTTCCATTGTATATTAGGGAACATGGTTTTTTCTTGTCTTGTGTGCAAGTTATTTGGATATGGTCCTTCTCCTCATACTCTTCCACTTCAAACTTGGATGATCCACCAAGGAGCACAAGTCTTAGGATTTTCCTTTTCCCTTCTCTCTTAAATCCCTAGATAACTTTCTTGCAAGTTACTTACCAAGACAAATATGAAGAAATTGACCTTTTTAAGTAGATTACACATGAATTCCCCTCGGCACCCACTCTTAACGTGATTTATGTGGAAACATTAGGATGTTGTTTGTAGAACATAATGGATTAGGACCTTATCAAAGGCGTGCCCTTGCTAGGTTATGGTGGTCAACTAGTTAATGGCTTGATGACTCTTTCCTCACTTTTCTAGAGGATAAGGAGACCCTTATTAACTAAATGGATGTTTACATAAATTTTGTGAAGCCTCAAGCTCTCAATGCCAAAATCTAGTTGTTTTTGCTAATTCAAAAGGTTGTGCTTGACTGTGTTAGAATGTGTTTTGATGTTGTCTAGTGATTGGATGTAATTTAGTACTTTGTGTCGATGATTAGCATTATAACATCATTTATGTGGCACTTATACATGTAAAATGGCCTCACTAGACTTTTGTAATATTGCACATGTGCACATGGAGATAGTTTTGGGAGTTAATTAGTGGTGACTTGTCTCTCAAGTAATGGTAACCTACACTCATGGGTCATTCTTATCCACTACTTCTCCCTTCTCTCTTGATGAGTTATCATCATCCTTTATGGATTAGCTAATATCCACCCTTGATTGTGTCTTATGATCAATGGTGCGAGTTTCTCTCGGTTACTATAAATTAAGACAATTGGTCTTGAATCAAGTGAAGTAGAGGGTGGCTTATGGTATTGATCATTAGCCTAGACCCTATGGGTCCTTGGGCTATATCATCCATATGCTTGAGATTTATATGGATCCCATTTGAACTCCATACATATGTGTGCTCTAGCAATTGTAATTGGGAGAGTTCTATGAAGAATAGAAGGCCTTGCCTCCATGGATGTTTCCCTCCTTGGGGTTTTACCATGTAAGTTATTCCTCTCTTATTTGATAGATATATTGTTATTTGTTTGATGCTTTTCATAGGATTTTAGATAGGTTATATATTGGTTATATTTTTATACATATTGTTCCTAGTCTTTCAAGGTATTAGAGCCATACATCGAACTTCTTGGATGAACTTATTTGTTTGTTGGATAGGAGATCTACTATTTCCTTCCATGAGCATTCAGCAATAGTGATTGGAGTTTCTTGTTTTTTGGCATCAATTTAAAAATAGATCTAGTTTATTTTTTAGACCTTCTAGTCTAAATATCTTATTTTTTTAGACCTTCTAGTCTAAATTTTCAAATCTTATTTTTTTAGCCCAATTTTTTCATAGATTTGCAAATCTAAATCTAGATCAGATGTTTTGATTTTTCAAATACTAAGATATGTTTTCCATATCTGGAATTACCATTACATCTAGAGCATGCTAATTAGTCAAGATTATCATTAATTTCACTAAATTTGTTCTCTTTTTTTGGCTAGATCTAAGATTGAAGATTTGTGGGTGTAATTCAAATATATACAAATTGGTGCATTTTTTTGTAGACATAACCATACAGATGTATCTAGAGTGGTTTAGTTAGTTAGGGTCGACCATTTTTTACCACAATTAGCCTTCATTTGCCCAAGATATTGAGGATTTCTTCTAGCAGATGTGGATCATCCATTCATTGTAATATGTTTTTCAATTAGTTCTTCAATAATATACCAAATGAATTTAATATCAAATAGCATGGATTTTATCATTTAGTTATAATAATATGATATGTATCAACTTATGTACCTTGTCATGTTATCATATGGTGGGTTTCATTATGTACCTTGTCATGTTATCATATGGTGGGTTTCATCTAGACCAATCAGAGGTTTCCATGTGGAACTTCTAGCTTAGCTTGTGGGACCAATCAAAGGTTTCTATGTGGAACTTCTAGCTTAGCTTGTGGGGATAGCACCAAGATTTTGAAGTTTATTTTTAAATAGTCATACCTTTGTCATATGTCATCAGTTTTCAATGTAGTTTTTTTTTTTTTTTTTTTTTTTTTTTTTTTTTCATTTTTTTTCATATGCTCTTAGTTTTAATTGCATACTGTGTATTTTTGAGTTATCTACAAAGTGGCATATTTGGATTCAATGAATTGTTCTATTGGGTTTTAGTGATTTTAATGTTTTCCCAAAAACCCAAAGCTAGACCTTGTTTTTAGAACTTAAACTTTTGTGTATTTTTTAGTTATCTACAAAGTGACATATTTGGATTCAATGAATTTTTTTTCCACATAAAATTTATCGTTTTATTTATAATATATAATTGTTCTCATGACAGTCGTTACATTAGTAAAACATAATAACATGGATAAGGAAAAAGAAAACCCACTCCCAAGCTACTAACATAAAGTTCATATATACCCCATCTTTGCAATCGTCATCCCCAAAGACACCCCAAAAGAGAGTATAACTTAAAAGACAAATGATACTCAGTCTATGACCGCACTAAGAGCATTATCCATACAAAAAACATAGATAGATTCCCCTGTGGTTTGCTAATATAGATTTAGGAATAATGTGGGTCCCTCATTTCCATATTCCCATAAGTTGCATGCTGTGTTCCCTGGTTTCTTTTGTAGAGCTTGTTTTGATAACCAATATGCCTCTTTATTACCGTCTTTGTAGATATGGGAAAAGGTAATAGAATTGAAGAGCTTGATGAGATCTGTAATCCTATCCTTCCAGCAGTCCAGGGTGACTACCTATAAAGCCCCTTTCATGTTTAGCCAATCTATGACTATTCTAGAGTCTCCAAAAACTTCTATATTTGAGATAGATAATGGAGATGCCAGTGTTAATGTAGCCCATACCCCAATAATATTTTCCCTGGTATTGGTACCTTGACCACAATTTAAATTCCATTTGTATGTTGAATGTTCATTGATCTTTAACACCCCACCAACACCACTTTGTAGGCCATTTTGTTGGGCAGCCCCATCGAACCATCCAATTGTTGTATGTTCTTTTGGTACAGACTTTTTGGTTCTAGAATGTTGAATTTTTTTTCTTTTTTGTGAACCTGCCAACAACACCTAGAGATTGGCAAACCACCTTGTGGATAGAGGGGTTTCCAGATTCGAAGATGGCCTTATTTCATTCTAACCAAACATACCAACTAACAAAGGCGGCCAATGTGGGATACAAAAGATTATGGATATTCCAGTTTTCAAAGCATTCATTCACAAATAATAGTGTCCATCACGATGTGAGATTTAGAGATTTTTTAATTCTAACCCAGACATCAATAGTAAATGGGCAGTTTACCAGCAAGTGTTTTACAGTCTCTCGGTTGTTGTTGCATGGATGGAAATAAGTAGGCTGAGTCCAACCTTTGTGTTGAATATTTTTCCATGTGATTATTTTGTTTTCCACAAAGATCCACACAAAGAGTTTTATTTTTAGTAGACAATCTCATAGCCACAGTTTCTTCCTCCATCCTCCAATTTTTTTTTACCATAATTTTGTAGCTATAGTTGTAGATACGTTTTTTACTATGAGAATACCTATGTTGTCTCCTCCAGTCCACTTTAACTAATCAAGTTTGTCGGTAAGTTGTACACCTGATCCAATCATGGATCTTCTGAGATTGTTCCATTATGTAGATTTTTCTCCTTCCAGGCCCAACTCTTCACTTTCTAACCAAGTAGAGCAGATCGTACTCGGTCGTAAAACTCTACTGGCCTGATATAAGTAATGGTCATTTCTTTGGTTAAGTGAAGATACCAGTTATTGTGTAAAAATAGAAGCTTTGCCTAGGCCCGAGATCATATCCTTACCAAGTATATAGAGTGTCCAGAGCTAGGACTGCAACATAACCAATGTAACATGAGATGAAGTGATTTGAGGAGATTTCTCCAGGTCTGGGAAGCCTGAGCCAAAACTGTTGTTGTCGATCTTAGCCAAGTTGTCACTGATCCATATGGGATATATGTATCCTTAATGATATGGTGTCAAATGGCAGTCTTCATCAATACTCTCCATAATTTGTTTGTCGAGAACGCCCTGTAGAATAATTGTATGTTTCTCAATCCCCCAACCTCCACACTTTTTGGGCCTTGCAATAGTCTCCCATCTACACAAGTGATAATTCGGGTTTAACTTACTACATGACCACAAGAAGGAGAAGACCAGTTGTCTAATCTGGTTAAGGACCGAAGACGAGATACTTGCCAAATCCATCCAATATATAGGCTGGCTCTCTAGAAAAAAATTTATAAGCACATAACGTCCACCAAGGGAAAGCCATCGATTGCACCAGTGATTTATCCTTTTTCAAATTTTGTGATGAGCCAGTGCCAGTCCTCGGCCTTATAGTTATCTGGTTTTAAGAAAAATCCGAAGTATCTAAACCCTTCAGAAAGTTCAATGAAGTTGTAATGGTAAATTTCCTTGATGGATTCTAAAATCTCTTTTTGAACCCCAAAATGGTGGAAAGTATATTTTTGAACATTTATCATCAGACTCGATGCACCAAAAAAAACACAGAGTATTTTTTCAATCTCCTTCCACTCTTCAATCGATGCCTTTGTCATTATGAGGACATCATCCATGAAGAGAAGGTGGAGAATATTTATTAATCTAGATATCTTTATCCCAACGACCTGGCCTTCTTTTAGAGTAAGGATAAGTCCTTCCATCACTAGAATGAACAAGAGGGGCGAAAGTGGACAGCCATGTCTTAGTCCTCAACCGCTCTGAAAAAACTTGGTCGACTCCCCGTTTATCATAATAACATAAGTTGTAGAGTTCACACAACTCATAATCCAATTAGTAGTGGGAAGTCCAAAACCACATTGTAAAAGTATTAAACGTAAGAAATCCCAGTTTATGCAGTCATATTCGTTTTTAAAATCTAGCTTCAAAATCATAGCTTGTAACTTTTTTACCTTTATACTGTGTAAACACTCCTGAGTTGTGCCAATTGCATCTAGAATCTGACTTCCTTTTAGGAAACCCATTTGTTCCTTAGATAAAGATTAGGAGAGGATAGATCTGATCCTTATCGCTATGATTTTTGCAATAACTCTTTAACACAAATTGCACAGAGAAATCAGTCAAAAATCGCCAAAGGAGTTGGGATTGTTGACTTTTGGAATTAATGCTATGAAAGTCGAATTGAGAGATCTAATGACCTCACCACGTTTCCTTTATTCCTCAACTGCTTCCAGCAAATCCTCCCCAACCAGATTGAAGAAGTGTATAAATAATTCAACCGTCCACCTGTTGGTCCATGGGCTCTTGTCCTTTGAAAATCCTTTTAGAAACCTCAAGTAATCCCTCTCTGGATCATGGTTTTTCAAGGTTAATAACATCCTCTTCAGTGACTATTCGTGGGTAGATCCTTACCGTAGCAACTTGTTCCTCAATGGTGTTTTGTCCTGTGTCCTCAAATAAATTATTGAAAAATCTAGTTGCTTCTTTCTTCAAAGCCTCCTGACCTATGTGAACCATACCATTTTCATCCTTTATCTCCCAAATATGCTTATTATTTTATTTATGACTTGCAAATTGATGAAAAACATTTGTGGTCTTGTCGTCGCTTTGGATCCAAATTTCCCTACTCTTATGATGCCACCGATCCTCTTCTTCAAAGAGATGTTTATTGCGCTCTGACTCTATAAACTTCAAACGAAGATATGACTCTATGCTTTTCAATCCTTTTGACTTATGCTTATAATGAAAATCAAGTTCCTCCTCGATCTTTTCAAAAGCTAAATGATCCAGAATCCTTTTTTCTTTTGACCAGGTCTTTACCCGAAGCTTAAGTTGTTTTAGCTTCCCATCTAATCTCCTATGTGCCTCGACTTCTTGCAAGACTAGATGATCATTCCACACTTCATGTACTATCAAATCAAATGTGTCATCTCGCAGCCATGATGGGTTGAGTTTGAAAGGATGTGCAACAATGTTTATATTATAACCCAATTGTAGAAGGAATGGAGCGTGATCGAAAAAATAAGGGTAATCTACCTAAGACCTATATCTCACAGTAGTAGTAATGAGGCCCTCTGAGACATAAAACCTGTCAATTCTCTTAGATATTTCATCCTCGTCGGTTCTACCATTACACCATGTAGGAACCACATCAGCTGGAAGAATGTCAACGAGTTGATTTTTTAAGAATATATCTTTCAAAAAATCCATCAGCGGGTCCAATAGAGCCGAGTCACCCCAAAACTCCCCTGCATTTACAGTAAATTTTATATCCCCAGCTACAATCAAATCTCTATGGGATAACAATCCCCTACCATCTACCTTTTCCCAGAAAATATTTCAATATGTACATGGGCCATAAACATTTAAAAGAGAGATCGTTCTTTTATCTTCTTTGTGTGTACCTGACAAAAAAATACCGCCACAACTTAAGAAAGGGACTAAATCAATTTTTTTTGGATCCCATGTCACCAGAACTCCCCTAGACTTCTCTACAAAATTGACAGCACAAATCAGCCACTCAGGACGTAAAGAAAACATGAAGAGTCTAGCCTTTTCCTCGACCACCAGTGTCTCTTGCAAAAAGATAATGTCTGAAAGTGTTTTTGAGAGTAGCCTATGAAGGGAGGAATTTTAAAGGGGTCCTCGTACCCCTCTGATATTTATGGAAAGGATTATCATGATTTGGCCCTTTCTAGGGATTTCATGCCTCTAAGTTCCCCAAGATCAGTGTTGGTTGAAAGATGTTGTGCAGAAAAAGTAGAGTTAGTTCCAACCTTCTTGCGAGCACTCCTAGTTTTTATAGGAGAGAACTCGTACCCCAGACCTCTCAACCAAACATAGTATTTCCCAGTTTCCTCCCCTTCACAATTGGTAACCCTAGAAACACCACTAGACTCTACTCTGTGTGAAACTTCCTTCCCTAGGTAAGTCGGTAGAGGAATGGGACTAGAGGTATCTCTAAAGGAAGGGACCAGAGAGTTGATCACCCTATCAAGCAAGAGATCACCATAATCAGGTTCTCTAAACCCCAGAACAAGGCTAGTGCCCACTATAGGTGAACAAGAGGGTTCCTCAACTGTCTTTGGCTCATGATCAGGTAATAGTTTGTTCGAAGTCTTAGCCCTACTTTCTAAAGAAACTGAAACCATTAGTTATGTCTCAGAAACTTTCCCCAAATGAGCCACAGACATGGTAACCAAGTTCAACAAAAAATTACTATCCAAGTGGTCTCGTGCCCATGCCGATAAGAAAAAATAAAGAGAAGGGAAGTGATGTTTGAGATTACCAGCAAAGGAGGTGTTATGTTGCTCTGGACTATCCTCCAAAGTCATTGATGTGTAGTCATTATCCTCCTATGATTCCACACCTAGGGAGTATTGGTCCTCTGACTTCCCGAACATGGTGGCCTCCGAATCTGAATCCCCTACAACATGTTCATGGTCCTTTCTTAAATGTCCTATTCTCCGACAGAGTGTACACCTAAACAATATACCCGGGCAGTCCAATCTCTGCACTAGTATGTGACCCCTCTAGTCTATTTCAAGGGACTCCAATAGCCCTACATGTCTATCAAATTCAACCAATACCTTAGCCATTATTTTATTCGATGACTGTAGAGAAAGTTCATCGACCTTGATGAAATGAACCAGTTCATTACCAATAGCCTCCAATGCCTTAGCATTCCACAGTTCGAGAGGTAGTCCTCGTAGAAGTACCCAAAGATGATGAAAACTAAAATACTCTGTAATCGGGTCAAAGCATACTCACCATCATTTCAACATCAAGCTATTGCCCTCAAAGTCCCACAACCTCGCTAAGATTTGAACCCTGTATTTCGAGTTCCTAAAAACGAAGCCAAACCAACCTCTCAACAAAGTTAGAAGCTTTGGAGAATACCCCAACAACGATACCCACAAACTCTGAATCCAATCAGTGATAGGTTGTTTACACAGAGATTGATATGAAAGCCTCCCTACCAAATCACAGAGTGAAAGGTTGCATGACTTTTCAAGCCCAACATCCACTCCCATAACCATCCTACGCTTTGTCTTTTTTTCCTTCCACGCTTTTTCACTATAACTTGAAAACCTCGCTTACTCAGGAAGTTCCCCCACTTGTGGGCCTGTGATTGCTTCCCAGTGTAGTTCGATCTATCCGTTGGAGTAGTCTGACCCTCCTGCACCTCTATAAACTATCCTCTGAGCTCAGAGGGAAAACTAGCAACCTTCTCACCAGAAAAAAAAATTGTGTTCTGACCTTTAAAGGCCATAGGATCCCGACTAATGTAAAGGTTATGCTCTGTGAAAGAGTTAGATGCGTAGGAAACTCCATCGTGGTCGCAGGTGGAGGTTTAGTGCCCGGAGTAGGTGGACATTTACTACTGATACTCCCACAAAGCTCATTGACCGAGGTGAAAAGACCCACGTTTTTCCAAAGCACCTCGCCAGCCGCACCCATGAGTGTCTTGACCTCATGCTCCATTAGAATCTTCCACTATCCTGTTGGATTACTGAGAGGGGGGGTGAATCAGTAATAGCATAATTATTATCATTTTTCTTCAAATGTTATATCAATGTATAATTATTATCCAATAATGAGCAGTAAGAAATAAACAATCACACACATACACAGTACACAGTACACCAATGTTTTACGTGGAAACCCAAATCAGGAAAACACCACAAAATGTTTTTTCTTATATGTCTTGAAGAATTACATTCATTGGAAGTGCCAACTTCCTTTGTTTTCCAACTGCAACTGGAAGGAGGCTCCAACCCCCTAGTTTCTCAAGCTACAGCCTGAGGGAAGATCCAACTCCCCAATTCTCTGGCTACAACCAGAATCAGGCTACAACCCCCTATGTTCTCCTACTACAACCACCTGTACTTGCCCTGTCCTGTCACCCTGAAGTAGAATTATAATGATGGAACCACTTTCACACTATCACTATGAGATATACCGTTGTAAACCTATACCAATAATTCTGAACCATGCATCAACCTGCACCTCAACATGTAATCAACCTACACCATAAACAAGTGCATCAACCATGCACCAACCTATAATCAACCTATACCATAAAAAGTGCATCCAAACATGTACCAATCATGTGTCAACTACTCATCAACTATGACTCATCAATATGTACCAACATCATCAACTATACACCTCATGTATGTGCCAATTCATCAACTACTTG
>SNQJ01S0117162.1:21080-38853 GCA_010110895.2 Picea sitchensis
CCTCCTATGGGTCCGTCTCTTGGACTTCGTCTGCATGCCTGAAAGTGTTATCTCCTCTGATCTTGATTCTCCTTGAAGATTTAGCCTTCCCACACACTCCTTTCATTTCAGGGATATCGTCAAACTCAGATCGAAGGTCAATGACGATCGACAGTTCACATAAATTGTGGGGTTCAACCTCCGCCATCAGGGGAGTGCTCGCTCGACTCTAATCTAATCATAGTCGTTGATATTCCATTCCCGACAAGATCAATGATGTAGGTTGATCGCGGCCATGAAATAACATGTCCACTATTAGGTTCTTATGTCATGGGTAGTTCTGATAACTTGACTATCGTCTGCCTCCTAGATCTAATGGTCGGGACGATTCTCGAGCATCCTCAGATCTAAGGCTCAGGGTTAACTTTGGGACTTTGAAACTTCGGGGATTTTACCTCCCTTATGACAAAATCGATCAATTCCCCAAAATCGCGAAGTCCAAATGACTCTAGGGTTAAGTCCCACGCTCTTCCTATACCCAACGGTCACAACAGACCGTGGCTTCTTCTGAACAGATTTCGTCCGTTCATCTTCCAAACAAGGGACCCCCTTCCCTTTTTCGATACTTCAACCTCACTGTTCTTCCTGAGATTTTCTAGTTCTGAAAGGCTTAAGAGATTTGCGCTCTTTCTCTTGAAATTAACGCTTGGAAGAATCCTTCCGCACACCCCTTACGCTCATTCATGAACTCTAGAACTTAAGTGGTTCTCGGTCTCTGCCTTCCTCGCAGAGAGCTTGTGCATATGTGCACTATCTCTCCTAAGCTTTAACAAACTCCCTCCTCCAAGGTACTTCGAACAACTAGGAGTGTCAACATGCGTACGTGAAACTGTGTCCAAGATCAATAAACTCACAGTTCGTGGATCTAGTTTAAGCCACCACAGGGCGCAAGCATTTACGAATACAAAACATGTCCAATTCATATAATTTCTTACTTTCCTAATTACACCATCAAGTAGACACAAAAAGGGATATAGTATAAATCATTAAGCAAACATATCCATCCCTGGGTCATTCACAGTATATCTAATTTTATTACACAATTACAACTCAATTTCACAGGGTATGAGAGTACTTATCTATTACAAGTTGCATGCAACTAACTGATTGTGGGTGTGTTCCTTTCCACCCAAACATAGGCTCAAAGGCATTCATTCTTAGCACTCTGGCCACCCCTGTGCCAAGCCATGATATCACTAGGGAATTTGCACCATCTCTCAGAGAAAACTCTCTCTGTCACAGTGACCCTACGAGGTTTATCAGATGCTTTCCCAACATCAAGCTCGCGTTCAGTCCTTTAGGTTGTGTTCTCTGCACTTCCTTTTGGTTCCCGCATCCCCTTTTTGAGCTTGTGCTCTCGTCTGGTGTCTCTCCTCTTATTGTGTGTTTGTATGTATCTTACCTTCCCTCCTTTTGAAGGTTTCTGACCTGTCATGTTCCTTCTGTCAGAAGGAAGCTCGGGTCTGCATGTCTCTGTGGTACTTCGGGCTGACATTCTGCAGCTAGACCATGCTTCCATTCATGGGGGTGGTTGATGATTCAACCACTGGTCCTTTCGTCATTAACTGATTTCCTTCCTTTAGAGATATCATGGCTCATACTTCAAGGCTTCACCCCCCATCAGTCAGTTATGGGCAATTTAACAATAATACATTTACATCGTCCACATGCCTTAGCATGGTAATCCTATTTTATGATTAATTACAAGTTGATGGAAACAAGGATGTTACAACTTTAGTCCATCTTAAGTGAAACTACACACTTTTCAAGGGAATAAGAGCACTGATCAAATTAATCAATAAAAATGAATAAGTAACCAAAGTTTTTAGATATTTCTCCCATTCTATACCTAGTAAATCACTAGGCAATACATTCCAATAATAAAAATGTTTAATACATGCAAGCTAAGATCTAGTAATAACATTATTTCTAGGTATTGTGTATCTAATCTAGGCACTAACATTCAATCAATTTCACAACATAAGTAAAATTCCATGTATAAATAGACTCAATAATGCAATTTCATTTCAAAATGATATATGTGTGTGAGAGATTTGTGTTTTGCCTATAATAAGTGGTATAGTACCAAGTAAGCATCAACCTTGCATATGTCAATGATTAAATATTTATAAATATAATAAAAGGAATCATAACCAAAAATCTCATGATTCATGAATAATAATAATAATAATAATAATAATCTATTTTTAAGGTCACGACCAAGCTAGCACACCAAATTGGTGTATGAGACCCCCTTGTTTGTGGGACAAGGGACCCCCCTCCGCCCAACGATTTGACTGGTAAAGTCTACGAAGGTATACATACCCTACCCTCATCTGGATTTGAACCTGTGACCTCTTAAGAGGAAACACATGTTCTTAACCATTAGGCCCACTCAATCATTAGAACCCTCATCCAGTGTAAGAATACAATAAAACAACCATAAGAACATATGTTTTGATAGGACGAAAAAACAAGATCATTATGGATCAACCAATCATTCTAAGGAATACTTAATTTACTACTAAGTTAATTTCATCTATTAAAATAGGTTTTAGTTATTTTAGCTTTCTAATTAAATTATATTTAAAAAAAAACAATTAAAATAAGGAGAGGAGAGTTTTATACAGATATAAGTTAATTTTTAAAATTAATTTGACTAGCGATTCTAAAAGTTAGATTATGTTAAAGGAGTTTAATTAAATCAAATTTATATTATGGGAATTACGAAGAGCAAGGATCCAATTCTCATTGATCCTTACTTTATTATCTCGATATAAGATGTCTTTTAATTTATATTACTTTCTTAAATTATATTTTGTTTATTAATATTGGATTTTGGTGAGAAACTATGTTGTCTTGGTTTTTGGGACGGGGAACGATGGGATGGGGGATGCGTTCTTGGGACGGCTAGAGCACACCCCCAAATTTTTCAAGAGACGATGGGTTGGGGACGACAATAATATATATATATATTAAAAAATATTGAAATTCACCATAAACGTTTGTAGTTGCTTCAAGCTTGTAAGCATAACAAGCTATATTATATAGTATTATGCACAACCCTTACACTTGCCAATACTGAAAAAGATCGAGCAATTTAAAAAAGCGTCGAGTGACATTTCATTATTGGTTGCTAGATAAGAGAAAAATGCAGGTTAGCTTTAGGAAATTTAAGTGAGAAATGTTTCTATAGTAGTTTTTCTTACTCATATTTCTTGTTAATGACAATTATGTTAAAACATAAAAGACATTCCCTTCTCAATAGGTTTTGCAGCTTTGTATGGTTGTGTTGAAAACCACTATAAAACACTTTGGTTTTGTAAAGAGATTAGATTCATATTTCAGATTAAGAAGGTGACTGAATATGAATTTATTGAAACATTTAGTACCATATCGAAGTCACTACTTTCTGATTGTTTTCACAATGCTTGAGGTTGGAATGGTGGAAGCACTATAATTGAATGACTCCTGGAAACCCATGTACAATATGTAAAAGCTAATATGACCAGAAAAATGAGAAGAACAAGAGCAGTAACCATAAGGATCAACCCTTTGAAATGTTGCATTTCTTGTTTTTTGACATGGAAACTTTTCTTGTTGTAACCTTCTTGTTGAAAATACAATATTTAAAATTTAAATCACCAGAAACCCAAATCGAAACCCCTCATACAAAACCCATGTTTTGAGCTACAAATTTTACAACAGATTTAGATTCAATGCAATACAAAAATAATGGATGGGAAAATTGATCTTATTGTCCAATCATCAATTTCCATGATTTTTGAAGATTGAAGATGTATTAGAATATCCCAAAATCTTAAAAATCCTAGAAATCTACCTAGAACATCCTCAAAATGCATGGGAATGTCTTGGGGATGACCACAATGGAGTCTCAGGTCCCCAACAATTTGAGGATAAGTTTCCTAAGTCCCAGTCCCAAAATGTGGGGAGCGATGGGTGCTGATTGTTTTCTTGAGGGGGCCGAGATTTACGTGCAACATAGGTGAGAACTTAATGTAATACGATTTTTGATTTTGGTAAGAACTTACTTTTTGAACTTGTCATGTAATTATAGGTAAGTTATTAAAATATTCACACTGAATTGAGCACCTTTATCTTAATTATTTATATATAGGATAATGTATCATCACATACATTTCATCTTCAATTTTTTTTATTATTTTGCAAATGTGTACATAACTATTTTTTTTCTATTTATATTTTTGTTTCCATGTTTCAATAGCCTAAATTAACAAAACAAATGATTTATATGGATAGAGATTTTCTCTTAGAGGTATTGTTCTTATGTATAAGAAATCACTGGATTGATAGAATCTCATTTTCTCTCACTAGCTTCCCATGTAATACCCAATTTTGCGATAGCTGAGTGTGGAATTAAGTATATATAGGGTGGAAATAAGTGGTGTTGCTCTTGATGTGCAGAACCATATACATAAATGACTATATGTGTAAGTGATGTAAATATATGGTATGGATTTGTAGTGCAAAGCTCAATGCCAAGGCCCAATTAGTCAATGTTTACACATGTAATTTCCGTAATTACGCTTTCTATGTACCATGTAGTAAACCTTCCATGGTATGCATAAGATATGTTAATATATTTCAAAATTAATATAAAGGTCAAGATGGTTCTGAAGGCAGAGGTACTATGAATCCATAGGAAAGGAAGAAAAAGGAGGCCAAGTGGAATTAGAAATAATCCTATGTTGCTTAAGAATTCCTACCTTTTTATCATGTGCTTTAATAAAATCTCAATCTCCATCTTTGACATATAATCCAATCATTAAATGCATGTAAAAACCTAGTTGGTGGGGAAGTCTTCTCACACTAGCTATGAGAGGCAGCAGAGTTGGGTACAATCAAAGCATGGTGAAATCCAACAAACCATAAAGCAATGGAATTCAGATCTCCTCTATTCCATGCAAATCTTTCCGGTCCTGATTTGAATTCCTCACATTCACACTCACCATTTCTCATGTTCAAACATCATTGAAGATCTAAAAAGTTGCATTCTTGTGTTTTAGTCTAAGATACAAACTTAAAAGTAACCAAAACTAGATATGGGAGAGAATTCCATGGACCTGAGAAGAGAGATGGATGGTTGTTGAGGAGCATAGAGGCTAGGTAGTTAGAAAATCTCCATTTCCCATGTGTCTCAGCTACTTTCATTAAGGTGTTTTTAGAATTGTGTATAATTTTGCTAGGTTGTTCTAGAAGTAAGCAACCATGATGAGTTCTTCATGCCTACACTGAGAGCACTAGAAGGGAGAATACTCATGAGGGACTAATGAAGGGAGATCTTCTTGTGTTATGCAGACAGATGGATGGAAATGCCATGTAATAACTATTTGATGGAGCATATGGATACCTCAGTGTTTATTTGTGAACAGTTTTGTTGACCCTCGTAGAAATTGGGTTGGGTGAGTGAGTTGTGAGTCTATAGCTAATTTCCTTCACCTTGGTATAAGTACTTTCAGCTTGTGGTAGAATCTATGAGGATTCATACATTTGGGTGGAAAATTGCTCATATACAATCATTTTCTTGGACCATCTTAGTGAAAAGATAAGTATTCAATCTATGCTCTTAAATCTCTATTTATAAATATGCCATTTAAGCTTATTTTGCTTATGAATGAAATTCAAAATGGAATCTATGGTTTAAATGTGTTTAGGCATGCTTATTTCTAGTGAATTAGTTAATTGCATGCATGTATGAGTTCAATTGGCCTTAGAGTTTAGTGGGTTTAAATTTATATTGATATTTTCAAATTTAGGTATTGTCCCTATCCCAGGGTTGGGTAATATTTCGAAGGGGGATGTGACACCACAACTTAGCTATTACCATCTTTTATACCAAGTCTTCAATGGCCAATGGTTCATTTGACAAATATTTTTCTTCGAATTTGATTTTTTAATCCATTTCCACTTTGTCACCAATTACCAACCCTTATCTTGAAATGTCATTTTTGCTTGGATTGGTAACTTGTTCTCATCCATATGTTTTATTTTGATAATGCATATATAGTAAAATAACAATACTTCTTCTTTTAAGGCACTATACATGTTACTAACATCATAGAGTAAATGGTTTGTATTGTAACTCCAAGTTCTTCTAATAAAAACTATGTTTGAACTCTTCCAACTTTCATCCAAGATTCTTTACAAAGGTGTAAACTCTAAAGAGGGCAACAATTCAACATTATTGTTTGTACCAATCCTCAATTTCCAACTCCTTAATTGAATTTTTTGCATTTGGTACATGAATAAAAGACCATCATACCTATTACTTTTGTTTTTTTCCATACATAATTTCAATTATAAATAAATCAAATTCAAAACATAGATACTTATAAGAATCAAATTCAAGACATAAATACTTGTAAGGAGAAACTACCTCCAATTTATCAACATTAAATATGATTATATTCTAATCACAAATATCTATTATTATTACCTTTATATTTCTTACATAATTTTTGTAAATACAAAATTTGTTATGAATATCAAAATGTTTTAATAAACTATCTTTATGTTTTTATGTTTTATGTTTTTGTTAATAAAACAACATCATCTTTATAAATCATTAAATAATATGAGTATTCCTCTTCCCATTCTTTCTTTTCATTTTTTCTAATGAGTATTCTGTAAATATGTCCAATAGATAAATTAATTATTTTAAAAAGCCAAGGCATCTTCAATACAGTGCAAAATTGAGATTTTAGAATGCGAAAATGCATTAAACGGCTCATACATACAGCAAGAGATAACGTCTGGCATTTTTTTAAAAATATGGGAAAGTGCGTTGGAGAGCATTTAATCGCTTTTCGATATTAATGGCCAACATAGAAACCATGTGATACGCACAATTTAATTTTTAATTTCATATCACTAAATTAAATTCCATTAACTAAAGACTTTTTGAAAACGGAAAAATGAAACACAATAAGACTTTATAATAGAAAAGAAACGTATTTAAAAGTTTTATTTATTATTAATATTAAATCATTTCTACAAAGTTTTAATATAAAAGAAAGGAAAAATAAAGTATAATAAGACTTTGATATAATAAGAAAATATTATTAAAATTTCATTTTATTATTAATAAAAAAAAAAAAAAAAAAAAAAAAAAAAAAAAAAAAAAAAAAAAAGGTAAAAATAAAAAATAAAATTTACAATTTAGCAAAAGCAAAAAATACCTTGTATTAGATGTTAAAAAACAACATATATAAGGTGGTGTAAGCTAAAACACTTAGAATTAGAATTGAGATGTCACATAATTATTTAGAAGCATAGCATTAAATTTTTTGACAAAGGACAAAATTAGATGAGAAAGCATTAAGAAGCGACCATGCAAGCAGATGGAGGAGGTTTGTCATGGTCATCTTGGGGAGGGTTCCATTAAAAAATCGAGGGATCGGCATCAACATGTTACACATGCTCCCGTCCATCATTAGGAGTCTCTAGGAGCTTGTGCCATTATAGATATCCAAGGGCCAAAGTCAGAAAATGTTTGTCACTCTGTGGAGGTGCTAGTGGCCAACTTCTCCCACATTCATGGAGCTTTTGAACTTGTATTCCAACCTTGTGGTGCAACCTATTGTCTCCTTCATGTGATTGCAGGTGTAGGACAAGAACGACTAGGTGGCTATTTTCTCACAGTACAATGGATCCCAACCTAGTACTCCAAAAGCTACTAGAGGTGCTTAATCTCAACTTGAACCCTCCAAACCTATACAATTATCTATAAGGATAGGTTCAAAACCATTAGTGTGCCATCATACCAAGAAAAGTTGGCGATGAGACAACAATTAATAGAAACATCATTGTATGTCTCTTTTGACTCTAGAGCCTAAAAAAAACTTCAATCTAACATGCATCCACATAGAGTGAAACCTAATAGCCCAGGAAAGTTGGTCTCCTAATAAGGCATCATTCTAGGTGAGGAAGGCAACAAGATATTGTTGACATAAAGACTCAGCCCATGCTTGGGTGGACTTGGCTAAAGGGAACAACCAAAAAAGATTCTTAAGGGTTTTGGCCCATCCACACTATGGAAACCATAGGTTCTGCATTCACAAGCATGGCAGTCTCTTATTGACAAGGAGACCCTCCATAAAAAGACACCGTGCGAAAACTACATTCTTGGGTTCTAACATCGATTTCTAGATGTTGTGAAGTCAAAATAACCAAGACTTTTGTTGATATATCAAGCACCAAAATTAATTTAGTGGGCCTTCAAGGAGCAAATTAGAGCAAAGCCACTTATGGTGCATAGCATGCTTGTATCTTGTAAAGGTTGTGACCTTTCCCCACTGCTAGTCTTGCCACAAATATTGAGGAGTTAGGAGGTCAATCTTAAGTATAAGATCATTGGGGATGAGACCTTCAATATGTTCCAAAATGAGCTTGTTTGTTGCAAGTTGAATGTTCTCTTGAGCTCATCCCAAGGGAGTCGGTGCCACATCAAAGTGTTAAAAATATCATTGGTTGAGTGGAATCCCTTTCTAAAAATCCTTAATGCCAAGAACCTTGAAGTTTCAAAAATAGGATTGGATTCAAACTTAACAAGAGGCGACCACTGGGAGTAAATATTGTTGAAGGAAAGCCCTAGTTTGAAGGAAAATAGGATTGGATTCAAACTTAACAAGAGGCGACCACTGGGAGTAAATATTGTTGAAGGAAAGCCTAGTTTGAAGGGAAAGTTCCTTCTAGGAGAGATATGGCTTCATAGCCTCCTAGGCCTTCCATATACTCTACAGTGGTGTCATGAGAGTCAAGAGGGACTCATGAGTCCTTTTGAGTGTCTCCATAAATGGGTACTTACTTCAAACTTGTAGAAATGTTTTCCTAAACCCTAGACTCCATCGAAACTCACCCTAAAACTTGCTAGTCCGGGACTCTCGACAAGAAAATGAATGATATTATAAAATTCTTAAAGTAAAAATATTTTATTTTATTTTATATTTCCCTTTCTACCATTTTACTTAAATTTTTTATAATCTCATCAATAGGTCTATGATGTTGGAGAGGCATTCCACATTATCATACCTCATATGAAGAAAACAAAATTTCACATCTCATCTAAAATTCAATAGACTTAAGAGTGTTCAAGGTTTTAATTTTTCTAGAGGAATTTTGTAGTAATCCATTTTTCATATCCATTGCTTAGGTTGCAATGATGCCAAGGATTGGAATGAAGGTACCCTTGATAACAAGACACACCAAATCAAAACAAAGATCACTTAATAATTAAACCACCATCTAGGCATATTGAGTGATATGTTCCAGAACCAACCTATGTACCTACCAATTTGATAAAAGAATTGGAGGATGTTTATTTGAACAATGGTTGAATTCTTGAACTTGGTATTATTTCTTGGATTGCAAGCTATTTGAAATTTTGATTTTTGTTTGAGTTTTTTAGACATATTTGAAGTGTTGAATTGTGTATTATGACAATTGATGAGATTAATTGATGGATAAAATATTGTTTTATAGATTTTACAGATGGAAATGTTATTCTTATTTTTTCTACACAAAATTTCTTGTGTTTGGAGTTTTTTTTTTTTTTCCTATTTGTTGAGTTTCATTGAGTCTAGAACTGAGTTTTGTTGAGTTGTTGAGTTTTGTCAAGTTTTGTTAGTTCAAATCTCAAAACCTTTCTTTATAGAAAAAAAGTGAGTGGAAACTATATGTAAATTTGACTTGTTCTAATCTATATAGCCCAAAACATCAAGATTTGGCATCAAACTGACTTGATGCAATTTTGGAAATATTTATTATTTATATGGGTAATTCAATATCTTTACATGTGAGATAATGTGATTTCATAACTTCATGATGGGATATATAACTGGTGTTGATGCCCAAAAACGCACCATGGAATCCCTACATGGAAATGGGTTGCAATGCCTTATTACTTATATATATTTAATAATATACTAAATAGGTGGGACCCCTTTATGTAAATAATGATGAACAACGCTCCTCTAATTTGTGCTCATGACTACATAGAAAAAATGATTCTACAGTTTGAGAATAAACCTAAAAATTTGAGCCTCTTTCCATGTAAAATGGGTGAATGATGGGTGCGCTGGCAATTTAATTTAAAAAGAAAAGGAGGAGGAAAATGTTTGTTTTGATAAGCATCTTGGTTCATCCTGGCTACACATATATTTTGGCATATAGTTATGTTGTATTGCACTTATGGTATACTTGCATATGTTGTGGACAATTGATATGTTTATTGAATGACAATCCTTCATTAGTAAGAAATGTGGGACATGTTTTGGTGCTAAGTGTTGAACATACTTATAAGACTTATGAGATTAATGTGGGGAGGTTGATTCGATTTGGAAAATGGAAGTAATATTTTGGTGGAGAATTCGCTACATATGATTAACTATGTGCTTTGTGAAAATGTTATGGTGGTTTGGGTGTGCTCCATAATTGGCTATGGTGGGTGACAATTAATGTGGGAAATGACGTGCAATTACTACACATCATCCTTACCCTACCTCGAGCTCGCCACCTTCACTTTGTTTGTGCTTGTGTTGGTTACTTTGGCTAGTGTTGCCTCCATTTTGCTCGTCCATTGAAGGAATAGTGGTGCTTGTTGGTTTTCTGGCATTTTCCTCACAGGTATGTTGATTCTTACCTCTCCATTCATGAACTGTAGCTCTGCTCCAAATAGAATCATTATGTTGGCTCTTAGAATTTCTTACATAGTGTGTTTGCTTTCCGAAGATTATAATGGATGTATGTGGGTATTATGACTGTGAAAATTATATTTAAATGGGTTTTCTTCCTGTTGGCGTTTAAACATTTCAAGTTGGGAATGATGTTCGAAATTCCATTCTGTTTGAAATATGTGTTGTGTTGTGCCCATAATGAATGTTGTTTATTTTGTTATGAATGTGGACAAAGAATTATGGTAAATACTTTCAGTTTTGCTTGTCTCTGGTGATTAAAATTCAAAGGGTTTTCTCCTTGAAATAAAAGAACAGTCGAGTTTTGGTGATTATTGCATAATGTCATATCCTTTTACCCAGTCCTTGGAAGACTTGTAGCTCTTTTGAATTATCTTTCCCTTGTTTGTGAATATATGTGAGACATGCAGCCACCATGGGAGGTCTGTGGAAGGTTCGTTGTGGAAAGAGATGACTGTTTTGTTTTGCAAAACCCTTTTTAATATTTCTCCTTTATGCTTTCCTATACCTCGTTTTGTATCCGATATATGGCAATGGTGAATTCGAAATCTGGTTTTGATACTTGTTATAGTGTTGACCTAAAAGTGGGAAATGCATGAAGTCTTGGCTTGTTTTTTATTTATCTATGGGGGTTTGGTCGATTTTGAGGTTATATGATTTTGAAAAAAATGATGAGCACCAGTTTTGCATGGGGTTTCGAACCCAGTCTATTTATGAAGAAAGTATTGGGGTTGCGATATAAGTATTATATAGTGAAATGTCGATGGCTTTATGTTTGTTTTCACATCCTCCCATGTTGGCTTGATGTAATATGGTTTTAATTGTTTTGAATGACTCTATTAACAATGTCTTATAAAATGCTCTGCTAATGGAAAAGGGAAAAAGGGGAAATAAAAATTGTAAATCTTGACAGTATTGAAACTTTTCTAGGGTTTTATATTGAACCCTATAAAAATTTTCGTGCCTTGTATTTGAGTTGTTAACAACGAAGTGTTTTTGGCAAATGATAGCAATGCCAATTTTCAATTATTTCATATAACATAACATTAATCGTCTCATTCCCGTTCATTATCTCACTTTCCGCTCATTATATGCCCACTGCATTCCCAAATACATTTAAAACATCCCATGTTCTATTATTATGAATTTCATTTTAAAAGAGAAATGATTAACAAGAAAGGAAAATGATTAGATGATGACTGGTGTTGGAAGTTTGGATATGGATACATTTTTTTGATTTTGTAAGAAGATTACCTCTGTGTTTTCTTGAACATTATTCGTTGGTTGCTTCTCGTCCATGCTACCATTTTTCGCTCATTACAAATCCCCCCATCTTCCCAATAGACCTATCACTCCCTGTTCAAATGGAAATTGATTGTTGAGATTAAAACTATTGATGGATGGATTGCATGTGCTTCTGTTGTGAATGATAGAGCCAACATTTTGATATTATTTAGGTAGAATATTGATGCATGGACTGTTAAGAGTTTTCCATAACATGATTGGAATATTTCTTCAGGATGAGTTTCTTTAGCAGAGGCAACAATGGCCGAGGTGCTAATAGAGGAAGAGGAAATAATTGGCAAAGAGGCCATAGAAGGTCATGATTTTTGATACATTTTGACACTGATCTGCAAGAACTAAATCAACTTTTCTAAGATGGGTTTTTTAATATAGTTGGCCAAGGAATTCTACAACCCATACTTGAGAGGCCTCCTTTCCAGCCACATCAAAATATCTCTAGTATCCATGTTCCCCCTCATGTGTCTATGCAGCTAGAACCACCTGCCAATGATTGTTGACAAGAAATTGTTCATCATCCTGTAGTTCATTGCCATGGTTGGCCTACTGTGTTGTTTCCATTACCTCCTTTTCCACCTCTAATAAATCCAAATTCCCAAGCTGATCATGTTGTTTTTCCAGTACAATCCTCTCATGAAAGAAAAAGGCTAAAAACTGATGTTCCCAAGCCATAGCTAGATAAGGGAAAAGGAGTGTCCAATCCCTCCAAATCATCCAAATATTCCTCTGAATCTGTGTCTTCTCATCTTTATCTCAAAGATGATTGTTCCCATGTCATCAGTTCAATACACCCACAAGGTTCCCATCAATTGAAGGCAGTTGCACATGATAAATCATAAATGAGATCAAAAGGGGGCAGCAGTGAAAAGAGGCAAAATGCCTCTCACAAGAAATATGGTTTTTAATGTTGTTAATGCTATTTTATTTTGAGGATAGTCTTTTTATTTTGAAGTATTTTAGACAACAAACACATATTTAGACATGATTTTTGACAACATGGATATAATTCTATTTTTGGGATATATTCATGTTCTATTTTATAGATATTAAAATATTTGATTATTAATATGAGGATGGGAGTTACAAGGTGGATATTTGAATTAAATGTTTGGGGTATTATACTTCATGTTTTGGTGATTATTAAAGAAATTAAAATTGGAGTGACAAGGGAATCCACCTATTTAGTTATTATTTAAATAGAACCTTATTTATATATTATTAACTATTTGTCTCAACTAAGTAGTTAAGTTAATTAATCCTAACAAAAGAAAGGTAGTTGAACTACCATAACTTATTGGCAAAGAATAAAAGATCAATGAAATGAAGAGACAAAGGAATAAGAGAGAATAGAAGAAGAACTTATGCTATAAGGTTTGATCTAGACTTGTGAGATACTTCCATTCTTCATTCATTCCAAGTTTACT
The DNA here is from genome assembly GCA_010110895.2 of Picea sitchensis. Taxonomy (NCBI): domain Eukaryota; kingdom Viridiplantae; phylum Streptophyta; class Pinopsida; order Pinales; family Pinaceae; genus Picea; species Picea sitchensis. Next base: position 34,579 of record SNQJ01S0117162.1, read on the forward strand.
AGAAGGCTTAACCATCTTGATGACAAAATGGTCTTATTGAAGGCAACAAGATTAAAAAATGAATCATATGTTTCAACATCTTGTCTTTAAAGGTGTATGATTTATCTTTGGCAGTCTATGTGTTCTTTTTTATTTATGAATTAAATTTCATGACTGATAAGGAATATTTTGCAGAGTCAAGTGACAACATTTTATGGCAAGCTGATCCAGATCTTTAGCTTCAATTTTCTTTTGTTGTCAGAGTCTTTTTGTATGGTTCCCACTAGAGGCTTCTAAATCTGACTTTGGTCCCTACCCTCACTGATCCAAAAAGGATCCAGAGAAGGCTAAGAACAACTCAGAACTTACAAAGGCAACTCAAGACGCTTAGAATGGCCTCAACAGACAGAGAAAGGGAACAAATTCAAAATTACCAAAACTCAGTGAAAATGACATGATCATGAATAGCACGTCGCAATATTTCTAATGACGCAAACGGATTGTCAAATAGAGTTATGGATTGAAAGATATTTGCGATCAAATTTTGGTCAACCTAGCCCAGTTAGCAGGGGATGAGTCAACATCCATACTACTGATGTCAAAATCTGTAAAACACACGTGGAAGGATAAGTAAGGTGACACGTGACATACTAACATCAACATGATGACATGGAAACACCATAGGCTTCCACGTGGGACCCAATTTTGGATCGATCCATGGACCAATTGGATCCTACCACATGGCATTTGTATAGTCCATACACTGACATGGTGTATTGACGTGGCATGATGACTTGGAAGGTGGAAGCATGTTCCAGTGAGGGGACACCACATGTCCCAATTAGAGGTTGCCACATGGCAGGCGACAAATTCCCAAACTCGTGAACAAAAATTTGGAAAAAAATGGTTGGCGGGTCTGCCAAATCTGGCGGATCACGCCAACCCTAGCCACAATTATATTGTTTGGATACAATTATGGAGACACCACTAAAATTGGTGGAATGGTCACATTATATATATACCATATAACAAATACAAAGCCAAAATGGGAGTTTGTGGGGTTTGTCCCTGAGACCTCCTCCCACACTTACGCCTTAATGAATCCGCCCTAACCAACAGGCATGGGTGTTATAGAATAACCAACACCCGAATTAATTATTAAATGTTTCATTTTCCCAATCACCAAGGGGAGGTGCGTGGATCATATGACCATCCAGACACACATTTCTATGCAAGTACAATCATTATTGCAAGTTGCAGAGGGCACGGAAACTGAGACAAAATTCTTCTTGGGCTTGGGAGTGCTAGAGTTGGATCGAGGCATGGAGACAATCATTTTTGGGTAATTTGATGCCACAAATTCAGTGGTTCTGTTTGTTTTCTGATCTGAGCATTATTTTTGTAGCTTGATTTTAGAATGAGGTATACTTATGTATTTTTCCAAATTCTTTTGTTGAGTTAATGAAAGAGCCTACCCATTTGAGAGCAGGACCCGGAGACGTAGTCCACCAGGGATGAACTCCGTTATCAAGTTTTTGTGTTCATATATGATGCCTATGTCTCTTCATTTTTTATCTTTTCCTTCTTTAATGGTGCACTTTAATTTATGCTCATTTAATGCAATTCTTTATAAGTCACGATGAAAAGATCCCAGATCATGTTGATATCAAATTAGTCGTCTTTGACTTGAATTGTTGAGTGTGAATTATTACTAGGGCCAAGCATAATTAGGGTGAAGGAACTCTTAATACTTTCAATCCCGAAGTTACCCATGCATCCCGAAGGAAGAAAATCGTAGAAGAAGACAAGTGTGATGAACATGAGAAAAACTTTCACATGGTCTTTTATCGCATGTCAAAAATGGTCAAAACAATGTGTGGAGATTATGAGAAGAGGATGAATAAGAAAGTGAAGAAAAAGGAAGCACATACAAATGAGGATTCTTCGGTAAACCAAGGGGATGGAGGATATCCTCTTGCGCCTTTGTCTTCACCTTCGAGTTCTAGTTCTTCTTGCTCTGAGCATTCTCATCATTTTCATCATTCTAGCCATAAAGCCTCTTTTAAGAAACCATTATTAAAGCTTGATGTAAAATGTGCTTTACCTATGTTTAATATAGATTCTAATCCTGAAAAGCTAGATTATTGGATCTGACATGTTGAAGTGTATTTCCGTGTCTAGTATATTGATGAAGAAGAAGTTAAAGTGAAACTGGCTTCTCTTCGGTTGGAAGGCACCGCTCTCGTATGGTGGGAGAGAAATATTCATGACATAAGTAAGTGTGGTAATCTTCTTTCCTCATGGTCGGAATTTAAATCAGATATAAGGAAGCAATTTTATCCATTAGGGTATTTACATAAAGCAATGATGGAATGGAAAACTTTAAGGCAAAGTAAAGGTCAAACTGTACAAAGTTTCACAGAAGAATTTAGGAAGAAATCTCTTTCATTAAATAATCCTTTGGATTCTTATGAAAATTTAATGAAGTATATTGGGACACTTCACATTTATATTCCTCATAATTGGCTTTTGTTTAACCCCACTAGTCTTGAAGAAGTTTGTGTGCAAGCCACTCACCTTGAGAATAGGGGGAAACATGTTCAAGAAGATCCCACGAAGAAACCTTTCAATCTCCCACATAATTTTTTTAAGAAGTTTAAAAGGAAGGATAAGAATATCTCCACAGTGATGAGAGAAGGAGGAAAGCCATATTGCACTCATTGCATGAAAAGAGGTCACGATGAAGAACACTGTTGGAATCTGCATCCAGAAAATAAACCGAAATAGTTTGGCGGAAAGGGGAAGACAACAACTGTTGCAACAATGCAACAAGATATTGGTTCCGATTCAGGAGATGAAGGAAAGATCACAACGGTTGGAGTACAGGGTAAATATTCTCTTCATGCTAGTTCAAGTTCCAATAATGAATTTCATGTTGATGAATGAAAGAGGAATGAATTATTTCACATAAGAGTTGTATCTAAACACACTAAAACATATACATTATTTGATTAGGGTTCCCAAGAAAAATTAATATCTGAAGAACTTGTCAAGAAGATGGGTTTTGAAACAAAACTACATCCGAAGCCTTATCCTCTCGGTAGGGTATGTGATAAAGAAAAAACTTAATGTCACCAAACAATGTAGGATCATATTTTCTATTACTTCAAAGATGATTGATGAAGTGGATTTGGATGTTGTACCACTTGATATATGTGGCATAGTGTTGGGAAGTCCTTATCTTTATGATAGAAAATAAGTCTTCTTTCGTCATGAGAACAAATACCACCTTACTAAAGGGGGAGTGGAATATATTGCTAGAGCTCACAACATGAGGGTAAATACAACATTTGTTAGTGCAAGGCAAATGAAAAGACGCATAAACACTAATAAGAGATATGTACTCATGGTCGTCAGAGAGAAATATGTTGGGACATCCAACGCTTTCCAAGGGTGTGGTCCATCTCATAAAAATGAATTAATTGATATTGTTTCTAAGTATGATGATATTTTTCAGGAACCAGATGGATTACCTCCTAAGAGGAAAAACCAACATGAGATACATCTTCAACATGATTCTCCTCTTCCTAATGTGGGCATGTACATGATGTCAGTTGTGGAGATGACAGAGATCAAGAAGCAAGTACAAGGATTATTGGATCAAGGGGTCATTAGGCCCAATTCATCTCCTTGTGGTTCTCCGATCGTGATGGTGCCAAAGAAGGATGGAACATGGAGAATGTGTGTCGATTACCAGGCCTTAAATAAAATCACGGTGAAAAATCGATACCCTCTTCCTCGTATAGATGATTTACTTGAGCAATTGAAGAATTTTGTTTATTTCACTAAGTTGGATTTGCACAGTGGATATCATCAAATCAGGGTCACAGAACAGGACGCATGGAAAACTAACTTTAAAACCAAACAAGGATTGTTTTAGTGGTTAGTTATTCCATTTGGGCTTTGTAATGGTCCAACAACTTTCATGCGTGTGATGAATGATGTATTCAGGCCTTTCCTAGATGACTTTGTGATTGTATATTTAGACGACATTCTTATTTTTAGCAGGACTTGGGATGAACATGTAAGGTATGTAAAGCAAGTATTAAATACTTTGCAAAGGGAAAAGTTGTATGTAAAATTGTCTAAATGTGAATTTGGCAAGACTGCACTTGTGTACTTAAGTCGTATTGCAGGAGGAGGACAATTAAAAATTGATCCTTCCAAAATTGATGTAATTGTAAATTAGCATGAGCCAAAAAGTGTAATCGAAGTCTGAAGCTTCTTAGTGCAGTC
>SNQJ01S0117163.1:8318-36063 GCA_010110895.2 Picea sitchensis
AACCACGTAAATCTGTGTCTCTCTTGTATTGTGTGTCTTCTATGTTTTGTTTCTGCATTTGTTTTATTTTATTGCTCCGCGGTCCTATTTTTCTAACAGTAAGCTGTCCTTGAGAACCCTGCGATAAACCTTATGTAATAACCAGCTAGAACCATAAAGGATATGATTTTTTTCATGTTATTTGGCACTGACCATTCTCTATTGGCCTCAATATTCTCAGGATCTACATCTATCCCATCCTCTGAAATAATATGCCCCAAGTAATGGATCTACTCTTGATAAAACAAGCACTTGCTCAACTTGGAATACAGTTGGTTCTCTCTTAGCACCTCCAACACCATCCTCAAATGATGTTCATTCTCTTCCTCTGACTTGGAATACACCAGAATGTCATCCAGGAAGACTATGACAAACTTGTCTAGATAGTCCCTGAATCAACCATTCATCAGGCACATAAAAACAACGGGTGTGTTTGACAGTCCAAACGACACCACTGTGAACTCATAATGACCATACCTTGTTATAAAGGAAGTCTTGTTGATGTCTTCATCCTTTATCCTTACCTGGTGATATCCCGACCTGAGATCTATCTTGGAAAATATCTTTGCATCCTTCAACTGATCGAAGAGGTCATCAATCCTCGACAGAGGATATTTGTTCTTTACAGTTACTTTGTTCAATTATCTGAAATCGATACACAATATCAAAGTCCCATCCTTATTATTCACAAATAGGACTGAGGCACCCCAAGGTGACACACTTGGGCATATATACCCCTTCTTTAGAAGCTCTTCAAGTTGAAATTGCAACTCTTTCAACACTGACGTGCTCATTCTGTAAGGAGATTTTGACAATGGAGTTGCTCCAGGCATCAGGTTTACAGAGAAGTCAATATCTCTCTTCGGGGGTAGTCTGGGTACCTCCTAAAATACATATTCAAAATATTTTAGCACCGCATGATCTCCAATACTTGACACCTTATCCTTAGGTGTTTCTTCCACATGGGTTGCAAATAATTGATAGCCTTTCCTATAGCTGCATTGTTGAGATTTCTCTTATAGAAACAACTCTAGGAATTCCTGGGGTTGTTTTTCGATTTCCTTCCTCATCCAGGAAAGTCAATGGCTTGTTATGAAAATCCAATATGGCATGGTGTTGGTCCAACTAGTCCATCTCAATTAGATAGTCATAAGAACCTAAAGGAAGAAAATTCAATTCAGCCTTTGTGCTCAGTACATTCATGTCCACTGGACAAGACTTAACTAACTCAGTGACTTTTCTCTTGGTTCCTGTAGCCAGCTGCACTAACCAAGACTTTTCATGTTTTCTTCTCGAGAATTGCAAACTTTCCACCACTCTAGGATCTATATAACTATGGCTATCCACTGAATCAATTAAAATAGTAAAGGCATGGTTGTTGATCATACCTTCCACTTCAATCATGTGCAACTAATATTCAACTTGCTTATTGTTCAGGGTTGCATAGATCCTGGGTATTCTACTGCCCATGTCCTCCATTGTTTCAGCCTGTTGAACATTGTGGATATCTCTCACTTTTCCATTTTTGTGGGGACAATATCTGTACTTATGGTTTCCCCGACAGCCCCAACACTGAATGGGTGTTTTCCTTGGAATTTGCCCCCCTACATCAGCCATTCTCAACTCTCTAAATGATGGTTTTCCTTGAGGAATGGTTTTGAAAAAGGGACGTTTGTTTCCCTTTTTCCTCAGCTCTTTCTTGAACTTCTTCTGGTTATCCCAAGCCTTCCGAAAAGTAATATTTTCTCGTTGTTGTTCATATAATCATTTCACTCTTCTTATTGTTTCTTCCATAGTATTAGGGTCATCATACTGAATCTTGTGCCCAATGGAAGGTGGAAATCCACTTAGATCCTCTCAATCTTGATAGTCTCATCTTTGACGAACGGAACATACTTCAACAATTCCAAAAATCTTTGTTCGTATTCATCAATGGTCATGTTGCCCAGCTTGAGTTCAAAGAACTTTTTCATCTTTCTGTCATAGTATCTTTTAGTCAAGTATTTATTCTCAAAATACCTCTTGGATTATTTCTAAGTGATATCTTTCTCTCTAATGTGTTGCACCTACACAAGTTGATCCCACCACATGCATACTTTTCCTTTCAGTTAATACATCGCAATTCTTCCTTCTTCATGAGAGGAATAATCCTGTAGTTGGAAATATTTCCTCATGCCAAGCAACCATGTTTCAACATCTTCCTCCTTCTTGTGTTCTCCATCAAACGTAGGAGATTTAATATTGTTCATTTTTCCCTTTAGTTCATCCACTACAAATATCCTGTGCGTTTTTTTAGGAGATGGGCTTGACCTACTATGTGCCCTTCTCTTGGAGCGACCTTGGGAGTGATGATGGTGTCTACCAACACTCATTGATCTTCTTCCTTCAGAATTCTGGTGACCTTGAGTCTCTCTCCTTGTCCAACTTCTTTTCTATTCTCTCCAGACTCTTCATCAACTTTAAGTTGAATTCTCCTTGTTGTTCCTTAGCTTTCACGAGATTTCTACTATCTGCTCGGTGATTTTGGGCATATTTCTACAATATTTCAATGATTTTCACCATATGCCATTCCTTATCTATCATTTCTCCATGCCCATTGGAGTTCGACCCTTCAACTCCCAAATGAACATCCATCCCTTTTGCTTCATTCTCTGAATTGGAAGCATTATGTGTCTCATCCATTTCTTTGCACTCAATGGCAACTCTATTCAGTTTTGGCACTTGTTAAACTTCTGCAACACAATGTGTAGACAACCATAATTTGTTAGGTTAAAATTCTGCAACACAATGTGTAGACAACCGGAATTTGTTAGTTCATCATTCCTTAACAAATCCCACAACATTCATAAACAAATATGATTCAAGAAAACGTTCAGTTTTCATTCTCTGTGATTCTCGTTCAATCAAGAATCCCCACAGATTTATTTTTTCAGAGCTCTTCTCTGCTAATTTTTCGGGCACTAGCCCCTTTCTCTCAGTTCCCCAACCCATGCGACCATGAGTTTTGACCAAGCGCTAGATCAATAAGCGCGCACTAGGGCCTCTGGCCTTCGGCTTCGAAAGATTTCCAAGCATAACACAATAGTCACTCAAAGTTCTGAGTTACCGAACTCATGTAGTAGGTTGGATCAATGGTCCACATCTACCCATCATCCTACGGATGACACTTCACTGTGGAACTTCAAGCATCTGAGTTACGAGACTTCAGGACTTCGAAATATTTCACATCCACACACCCTGAACCATTAATCTCTGGGCACTCCCACGTCACCTTAGTTGACGTTATTATGTTACATCACTTAACATTTTTCCAATTGTAGGGGCATGAAACAGTGGTTTGGATTAACCTATCTTTCATCCTGCAATTCTTTTGATGCTGACACGTAAACCCTTGGTGAAACCGTAGTTTGGATTGTGGGACCGCTTTGGATAATTATCTTTCATGCAACTTGGGTCCCCACAATGCCTCCCGGCCTTTGATATTGATGTATCATGATCAACACCACTATGGGTCCTCTGACCCTTAACTTCATTACGTAACTTCAGGTCCCACTCACCATGCTCACACAGGATGCCACATGGTGGAATACTAGCAACTGATATGTGGCCCATTCATATCGGTGACACTCGTCATATTCCAAATGCCATCTCAATTTTCCACGGGTTCTAAATCCACTGACACGTGGCACACATCCTATGTGTTCGCGTCACCTCCAGGTGACATCATCATGACTCACCACTTCATCTCTTCGGGCTTTGGGAGTTTCAACTCCTCTATGCTTGCTTTTGCCTGAAGCTCTTTCACCCAGAATTCACAATCTACTGATGCATGTCCTCCTTCACGATCAACAACTATGAGAGACTTCGACACTTTGGGCTTTAGGAGTTTCAAACTCATAGCCCTTGCCTCCTCACGAAGTACTTCCACTGGAAGTACACGATCTCTTGACGTGTGTCCTTCACAACAAACGGTTGTGATCTACTTTGGGAGCTCAGGAGTTTGTCATACACCACACTTGAAATCCTCCAAAGTCACTCTCCTTTTCCTTCCTAGACATAGATCTAACGGTCCAGACTCTTTTCCTACGGACTACAGTGTATATCTCCTTCGAAAGTTTGTGCCTCAACACATTCCACTTCTCCCGACTACCGAACTTTGAAAGGATTCCAGGATCACCCTCCTACACCTTTTTTCGGATCTGATGGTTGTAAAGGACTTTCCTTTTTCCCAAACAAATCCTATGGCTCCAACACCCCAAGTGTTGAATTCTCTCTCTCTCTGGTCAAATACCATGTCAGTTGCGGTTTTATTCTACCATTACTCCTCCTGAGCTTCGTAACACGACCAAGTAACCCCTTGGCGCTCAGAAACATTCTAAGGTTCGAAATCGGTTCTATCTAAACACCATTTCCACTTGAAACCTTAGATCCAAAGGCCACTTATCTGGCCAATCCAGGCTCAGGGTTGAAACCATGGGCTCTGATACCATATTGTAACGTCCCCAACCATCAACCTCACTGCCGATAAATGCTACTACATGGAACATTCACATACATATAATATGCATTAAATGAAATTAACACATTTAACATAGAATTACTGCCATCATACAAACTTAAATAGAATTAACAATAAATATCATTGCAATGGAATACATGATAATATTACAAGCATCATAGACATGCATTTTAACTGAAATTAAACACATAATGATACTTATCTTTGAAAATGTAGTAACTCCACCAACTACGTCCATACCTTCCATGAACCTCCCAGTCTTAGACCATGCTACTCATCACGCTCAGGAGTGGGTCACCCCTGAGCTGGGACTAAGCTCCACCCCAGGCAAGGGAATCCTAGACTAGGCTGAGGTTACAGGAAAAATTCACAGAGAAACTAGAAGGATTCTCTCCAGAAGCCTTCTTATGCCCACTACTCACGCACTCTCATTCCCCACATGCATTTTCCACTCGAGAGTGTACACCTTCACAAGAAAAGTCCATCGGTGCTTCACCACCCACTCTGGGTCTTGGAAACCGGCTAGATTAGGAATTCTGAGAGCTCTGTAGCTGGTGTTGGACTCTCTCTGGGAGAAAACCACTTCCCAATAGACTCTCTCACTTGGAGAGAGCTACTCACAGGCCTGAAAACCTACCTTATCAACCACGAGCCTGACAACCCACTTCTTCAACCAATTTCAGCCCAATTCCCACAAGGTGAGGATAACAACAACACAATTCCACTCAGGAAAAATAGAAGGCAACAACCCAAATACAGTTCGGGTACGGACTCGGCTTTGCAAGGGTAGATAGGCTGGGCTCACAGGATACACAAGTGACATGGATCAATCCACAAGTTTTGAACTGGTTTCAGGGTGCGTGACAAGGAATCCACGTAGAGGTTGAAAAAAGATTCAATGGTTCAGACAGAGGATGTGTCAGCTTCTCAAGAAAACATCACAGGTTGGCTGCACAGTTTTGGGTTTCAGAGCTGTGTGAGGTATGTAGAGATCAGACACAGAGGCCACACGGTTCAGACAACGGATGCAAGAATGGAGGACGAACCCCCATCATGGTTCAATTCTTGGGTTAAATTGCATGTGCCTGGGCTGACACATGTCACCCATGAAGCTGCATGCACTCTGTTAGCACATAATCATGTAGGGGGTGCTCTCCTGAAAGAAGAATCCCCTTGGGCAAAGAAAAAGATTCGGAAAACCCATTTTTCCAAAGCTTGGAGGGTGGGCATGTCATTTTAATGAACATGCAGTTTTGGATGGTCGAGATCTGCCCGCCTAGATCCACGGCTGAGGTTTCATTCCAGAGCCCCCATGCCATTCTACCTTTAACAGGGGGTGCTCGAAATTGGGCACACATCTCTCAAATGGTCGAGATCGAGGCACCTAGATCGACGATGCTCAAGCGATTCCAAACCCCCTCTGCCATTCTTCCTTTAATAAGGCGGGGGGGTCTATAATGGTGTGGTACTGACGTGCGGCCCCCTTCCTGTCGTGTCGCCTTCTCTACCACTTCCTCCCCTTCCATCTGTTCTCCACTTGACCGTGTGATGGGACCCTTTCCCTTTGGCCCCTCTTCATCCTCCGACAAATGTCCCACTCCCCTCCACGTCAGCCTCCCATAAATAATGTGTCCTCATTACCATTATATCCCATCACCTTCCCCCCCTTCTTCTTGCCATGTGTCTCATCCCTGTTGTTTCTGTGATCACTCCCTTTCCCCTTCCATGCCAAGCATGCCATATCCTCCACGACCTATCCATTAGACCATTCAGCCTATCCAGGTGGCACCATGAGAAGACCTCCACGTCCCAGAGGGCAGAGTTGACCCGGATTGTTCCTGATCCCAAGAAAGTAGTTATTGAAGCTATTGGAGGTGGTTAGACATCGTCTCCACCATAAATGGAAAGTCCGGCAAAGAATTAAAAGCAGGTCGATTCATCTGCAGGACAGTCAGGAGTCTGGTTGCGTCTGTCATAAGTGCATGATCATCCAGAGTCTTCATGCACAGACTGCCAGAATACATGCAGACGTAATGTTTTTAATGCAGTGTCTCGTTTTCACTGTTGTTGTTTTGTTTTGAGTATATGTAGGCATTTTCACCATTTCATAATCTATAAATGGTTGAGATAGGCTCCTGATTGTAAAGTTTTAATGAAGCACTAGTTGCACTGGTTATGTATTGGCACTTGAGACTTCTTTCCTTATGAATGTCATCTTCTTTCCATCTCTTTGTTTACACTATGTTATAACAACTCAGAATTGGAGGATCCAATCGAGTTGCGATGTTATAGGATGATNGTATTTTCTCAACGCTGAATGATTTGGAATTGGAGGATCTAGTCAAGTCACCCTTCAGTTCTCTGAAACTCAGAACTAAGAGGATCTTGTGTTCTGATCTTTTCTTCCTCAAGCTGTTGAAAGGCCTGACGCCCGAGGAAATCTTGCTCACTCATCTCACCAAGTCTTCCACCTACTCATTTTAAAATCAACTCACTGACAGAAGTTAGATCAAGACCTCCTTTGTTCTTTACATACCTGGCCTGGTCCCTGAGTTATAGTGATACCTTCTTGGGTCTCTACCTATTTGATCACCCATTAAATTTATTCATGACATAAACTAATGGTCGTTGGGCTCTTCTCCTGTCGCAATCCAGGAGTGACTTCTAACGCTAACATTTATGGCGTTGTTGTCGAGGATGAAGTTGAATATTTTCCCTGGGATTGAATGACAACTATTAATTTATTTTGAAGGTGCATTAGATATCAGAACTATCAAGATTGATACTGTTCACCTAGCGACTCCACTTACGCGACTCCGCTAGGTGACCCCACTGGTTCCAACCCATAAGTGACTCCATTGTTTCAGTCATGGCTTCTAGAGGCAGACACACAAGGTCTACTCCTCAGCTGTCATTACCGCCACCTGAAGCTGACCCAGAGAAGATCATCAGAAAGGGAAAGTCCTCTGAAGGCAGTACTTCTACTATTAAAACAGTTATTTCTAGTGATTTTCAAGATTTTGTAGAAATTCCAACCCCTTCATTTCGTCCTATTTTATTATCATCTGTCGGAGTTTCTTGTAGTCTAAATTTCGGGAGTGTTCCTGCTAGATTTTCTCCTTCTGGTCTAGAATTAGTAGGATAAACTCCTGTCACTCCCCTCTCCCCCGAGGTGGTACCCTGGTCCAGACCTTGCGCCTTTGAACATTCTCTTGCCCTGGGTTTTACTACCCCTCCTCCTGATATTACTGTTGTTGAGGGAAGGGAAATTTTTGTGTCCTTGAGCCCGCAAGACTGTTCTCCAAATTCACTGCAGTTCCCCTCCCATTCCATAAGCTCAACTCCTGTCTTTCCACTTCAAACCTCATCTCCTCCTGGTTCCCCCACACCTGTTGTTCCTATGGCTGGTGCCAATCCCCCTATGGACACCATAGTAGCTGCCAGATATTCTCCCTTAATCCTACCTCAACCTGTGAATCCTCTCCTTGCTGGAGATTACCTGAAATATATGCCCAAGTTCACTAGGGAAGAGGACATAACTACGGAAGAGCACCTAGCTTCTTTCTACAGTTATGCAGACAAAATGAACATTGAAAATGAAGATGTCTGGATGAAAATCTTCATCCAAAGCCTGGACGGCGAGGTGAGGAAGTGGTTTAGGAGATTGGCCCCCAGATCTATTGTTGGGATTGAAGCTCTAGGTAGTGCTTTCCTGAGGCAGTGGGGAGATAAGAAGGATTTCATGTATTACATGACAGAATTCAGGTCTTTGAAGAAAATGGGAGGAGAGTCTGTCTCAGATTTCTCCAAAAGATTCAATAAGATGTATAATAATATCCCTGCTAAGATAAAGCCCACAGAAGGCTCTACCAAAATTTCTTATGATAGTGCATTCAACCCTGACTTCTGTCTTCTATTGAGAGAAAGAAGAGCTACTTCTCTAGCTCAAATGCAAGATGCGGCCATAGAGGTGGAATCTAATGTATTGGTAGTTGACAGACTAAGGGATAAGACTGATGCAGACAGGAGAAAGGGAAGATCATAAGCCTCAACTTCTGGCCCCCTTGTGCCTCACCCTCAAGTGGATGAATTGACCAAGATAGTGAAGTCTCTGTCTTTAGAGATGGAGAAAATTAAGGTGGAGGGGAAGAAAGCATATATAAATCCTCAAATTACCGAAAACAAAGGAAGCTTCGGGAGGCCAAACAATACTTCTCCCCTGACTATGCAAAGAGACCAGAGAGGAAGAGATAGAGGAAGAGATAGAGAAGACCAAAAAATTCAGGCCCCTCTTCAAAATAATTTTGTGGCTAATGAGGAAGAAGGGGAAACAAATGAGCTTGATCCCAAAATCCACTGCTTCGGTGAAATTCCTCCTTTTCCTCATCTTACTCAATCAACATACAAGGAATATCTCATGGACAGTCATCTAAATGAACTTAGCAAGGGAGACAAGGCTAGCAACAGCCAAAGCAGGTATAACCTGAGGTCCAAGAAAAAGATAGGACCACCTGATGTTCCTGAACAACTCACTAGAACAGAGAAACCTGTTAATGAAGTAGCAGACAACAATGAAGGTAAGAAGGCCCAACCCCTCTCTCCAATGGTCCAGAGTCATGTTCCTAGAGTAAGAGAAATCCCAAAGATTACATCTTCTTTTAATTTTGAGCATGAAATTCAGAAAATTAGAATCCCTATGCCCCTCTTCGAACTGATCAAACATGAAGTGTTCAAAAAATGCCTCTTCAAGCTATTATAGTCTGAAGCCTCAGACCTTCCCACAGACTCCATCAATTTGCAAGATGAAAAGCCTGCAGTCATTCTAGGTCCTATGGTAGAAGACAAGAACGATTCATCCCCTCCCTTCTACACATACTTGAACATACATGACAAGGTATTGCACAATTGTTTGATGGATTCAGGGGCTTCCCACAACCTTATGCCCAAAACTGTCATGGAAGAATTAGGACTAGAAGTTACCAAATCCTATCACGACCTCTATTCCTTTGACTCTAGGAAAGTTAAATCCCTAGGAGTCATCAAAGACCTGGTCGTAACCTTGTTTCAATTGCCCATGAAAAGTGTGGTCATGGACATTGTAGTGGCCGATGTCCCCCCCAAGTTTGGTATGTTGTTATCAAGATCTTAGATAAAAATATTGGGGGGAACTCTGCAAATGGAACTAACCTATGCTACTATTCATGTGTTCGGAGGAGAACATAGGAGACTATACAAAGAAGCCCATATGGCCTATATACTCAGTGATGAAGCCAATCCTACCAATCATCCTATCTTTTCCCTTGATATTGATTTAGGTTCCAGTCTACTGCAACTCACTAATGCTCCCAAACCTCTTCTAAAACTTAGAAAGAAGCCCACTACTTCTCATGAATTTTATCCCCCCATCACCTTCATCTGGAAAATGTTTTTTGATGGAGCCTCTTCCAATGAAGGTGCTGGTGCTGGAGTATTTTTTGTGTCACGTGCTCAGGAAACCATATCTCTGTCATACAAGCTAGATTTTGAAACAACCAACAATGTGGCAGAATATGAAGCTCTTGTTCTAGGATTGAGAGCTGCAAAGGAAATGGGAATTCAGGAGGTAGCAGTGTTCGGGGATGCAGAATTGATAGTCCAACATATCAAAAATGCTTATCAGGCCAAGCATCCTCGACTCAGGAATTACATAAATGAGGTATGGGACCTAATCGACCGTTTATTCTCATCATTTAACATTTCTTTCATCCCAAGAGAGAAAAACATAGTGTAAGATTCCTTGGCTACATCAACAAGCAATTTCAAAGTGCCCTTGCCATCCAAATTCAGATACGATGTAGAAGTAAAATACAGGCCCTCCATACCTAATAATGTCAAACATTGGAAGGTGTTCAAGGATGATCTTGAGATCAAAAGATTCTTGGAGACTGTTGAATAATTTTCAGAGATGAATATTGACCAAGACTCTATTCCTGAAGAAAAGCCTGATGGTGGTAATTTTCTGAGTAAGATTGCAGAGCGTGACATTGTGCAGTTTCCAACAATCATATTCCAAGAGGACTGGTTCCTTTGGAAAGTCTTTTTGATAGAAATGATGTGGCATTAAAAGGAAAAATATTAGAGGATGATGCTGATACAACTCAATGCAACATTGGCACCGAGAATGAACCCAAGTTTGTCAAATTGGCAAGGAGTCTGACAAAGGAACATAGGGCTAAATATGTTGAACTATTGAGAGAGTTTGTTGATGTTTTCGCCTAGACCTATGAAGATCTCAAAACTTATGACACTTATGTCATTGAGCATAAAATCCTGTTGAAAAGGGGGGTGAATCCATTTAGGCGGAAGCTAAGACAAATCAATCCTATGTTGTTTCCTATCATGGAGAGAGAAGTGAAGAAGCTGCTACATGCCCAGATCATCGTGCCATTGAGATATTCAGAGTGGGTGGCCAAATTGGTCCATGTAAGGAAGAAGGATGGAGAAATCAGACTCTGTGTAGATTTTAGAAACCTGAACAGGAGCTCACGGAAGGAAAATTGCCCCTTGCCAAAGATGGAACATATATTGTAGAGGGTAACAGGAGCATCCAGGATTTCCATGATTGATGATTTCTCTGGCTACAATCAAATCTTTTTTCTGCCTGAGGACAAGGAGAAGACGACATTTACCACTCCATGGGGCACATTCATGTATGCTAAAATGACTTTTGGATTGATGAATGCAGAGGAAACGTTTCAACGAGCCATGGACATAGCTTTCATTGGGGAAAACGATAAGTTTGTGGTCATCTATCTGGATGACATAACAGTCTTTTCCAAATCTGATAAAGAACACTATTGTCATCGTAGGAAAGTTTTTCTGAAATGCATGAGTTTTGGTCTTTCATTGAATCCCAAAAAATCTATGTTCGCCATGAAGGAGGGAAAGTTACTAGGCCACATAGTATCAATAGAAGGAGTCAAAATTGATCCTAGCAGAGTTGAAGCAATCCAAGCATTGGCAATCCCAAGGTCCAGGAAAGAAGTCCATTCTTTCCTTGGTAAGATTAATTTTTTAAGGAGGTTTGTTTCTAACTTTGTTGAGGTGGTAAAGCTTATAACCGCCATGTTAATAAAGGAAAATGAGGTGAGGTGGATCTCTGAATCTCGAAATTCCTTTGAGCAGATAAAGAAGGCCTTGGCAGAAGCTCCTGTGCTTATCGGTCCCGATTACTCAAAGGATTTCCTGATTTTCTCCTTTGCCTCATATGACACAGTGGTTGTTGTTTTATTACAGACAAACGAGGTTGGGCTAGAGCAGCCTATTGCCTATTTTAGCAGATCCCTAAGGGATGCCGAGGTCAGGTACAAAATTATGGAGAAACAAGCCTATGCCCTGGTAAAGGCTCTCAAAGCCTTTAGAACCTATGTCCTGCAGTCAAAGATCATTGCTTATGTCCCCTCGGCCACTGTTAAGGACATTCTCATTCAACCTAATATAGACGGGAGGAGGAGTAAGTGGATAGCTAAGATCCTTGAGTTTGACTTGGAAATAAGGCCTACCAAATTAATCAAAGGTCAAGGTTTAGCCAAGTTGTTGGATGAAGCAAATTACAAAGCCTTGGGGGTAGGTTTCATCAATGAATGCTTAGAAAATCAGTAGGATCAACTGTCTGATGTAGACCCTCAAGTAGAACCCTCATTGGCTCGATTTCCTTGGTATAATGATGTCATATATTTTCTGCAGGAGTGTAGGCCTCTAGATGGCCTGAAAAGAAACAAGGCAAGAACTCTAAAGCTCAAAGCAGTCAGATATTGCCTTGTCAATCAAGTTTTATATTGGAAGGACCCCCTAGGGGTACTTTTCAAATGTATGAATCCACAAGAGGCTGACAGGATCATGGTTGAATTTCATAGCAGCCTATGTGGAGGGAATCATTTCTGGAAGACCACAACCTACAAAATCCTCAGGGTTGTGTACTACTGGCCCACCTTATTCACTGACGTGTGCAGAAAGGTCAGAGCCTGCATCAAATGCCAAATATTTTCAGGAAAGCAACAACTTAAATCTTTGCCTTTAAAGCCTATAGTTGTTTCAGGACCTTTCCAGCAATGGGGCCTAGATTTTATTGGAGAAATCCACCCTGCTTCCAGTGGGCAGCACAGATGGATCCTAACTACCACAGATTTCTTTACTAAGTGGATAGAAGCTATTCCCACCAGGAGTACTTCCCACAAGGTAATCATTGTATTCCTGGAAGACCTCATCACAAGATTTGGCTACCCAAACAAAATTGTCACTAATAACGCAACCTCTTTCAAGGTTGAGCCGTTGGCCAAGTTCTGTGGGCAATTCAGGATCAAACTGATTCACTCCACCCCATACTATCCCCAGGGCAATGGTTTAGCAGAGTCCTCCAACAAAATCCTGATAAGGATCATCAAAAGACTATTGGAGGACAACAAAAAGGCCTAGGATTCAAAGTTGAAATTCGCTCTATGGGTCGATCGAGTGACCACAAATATATCTATAGGCATCTCCCCTTTCCAATTGGTTTATGGAGCATAAGTTGTTCTCCCTTCTCAGCTAGCCATTCCTGTAGAAAAATTCTTCCAATATTATCAAGAAGAGCCTGATGATATGATCAGAAGAATTCATCAACTGGTAGAGGTTTAGTAGGCCAGAGAGTAGGTAATGAACATAATTTAGGACCATCAACAAAAGATCAAGCAGGCTTTTGACAAAAAGGCCAAGAAGGAAGAGTTTCAGATAAGATACCTGGTGCTGAAATGGGATGCTCCTAAACAAGACAAAGGCAAACATGACAAATTTGAAGCCCTATGGGTCGGGCCCTTCAAAATCTCTGAAGCATTTTCAAATAATACCTACAGGTTGTGAGATTTGAAGGATCAAGAAGTTTTCAATGGCCCTGTGAATGGGCATTTCCTGAAAAGATGTTTTTCTTGAGACACACATGGCTCATCTGCGGTTGTATATATTGTTTTTCTTCTATCTTTAAAGTTTTAAATAATGACTCCATAGCCCAACAACAAGGCAATGAAGCTACAAAAGAGTCCTCAGCAGCCCGCAGGGGGCATGTCGTCCCCCATGGAGCCTAATGTTAGCACATAATCATGTAGGGGGTGCTCTCCTGAAAGAAGCGTCCCCTTGGGCAAAGAAAGAGATTCGGAAAACCCATTTTTCCAAAGCTTGGAGGGTGGGCATGTCATTTTAAGGAGCAGACAGTTTCGGACGGTCGAGATCTGCCTGCCTAGATCCATGGATGAGGTTTCATTCTGGAGCCCCTTTTCCATTCTGCCTTTAACGCGGGGGGGCCATAATTAGGCGCGCATCTCTCAAACGGTCAAGATTGAGGCACCCAGATCGACAACGCTCAATCGATTCTGGACCCTCTCTGTCATTCTACCATTAATAAAGGGGGGCGGGGGTCCGGAATGGTGTGGTACTGATGTGGGGCCCCCTTCCTATTGTGTCACCTTCTCTACCATTTCCTCCCCTTCCATCTATTCTCCACTTGACCGCGTGACAGGGCCCTTTCCCTTTGGCCCCTCTTCATCCTCCAACATCTGTCCCACTCCCCTCCATGTCAGCCTCCTATAAATAATGTGTCCCCATTACCATTATATCCCGTCACCTTACCCCCCTTCTTCTTGCCATGTGTCTCATCCCTGTTGTTTCCGTGATCACTCCCTTTCCCCTTCCACACTAAGCATGCCAGATCCTCCACGACCTATCCATTAGAATGTTCAGTCGATCCAGGTGGGACCATGAGAAGACCTCCATGTCCCAGAGGGCACAGTTGACCCAGATTGTTTCTGATCCCAAGAAAACAGTTATTGAAGCTGTTGGAGGTGGTTAGACATCGTCTTCACCATAAATGGAAAGTCCGGCAAAGAATTAAAAGCAGGTCGATTCATCTGCAGGACAGTCAGGAGTCTGGTTGCGTCTGTCATAAGTGCACGATCATCCAGAGTCTGCATGCGCAGACTACCAGAAGACATGCAGACGCAATGTTTTTAATGCAGTGTCTCGTTTTCACTGTTGTTGTTTTGTTTTGAGTATATGTAGTTGTTTTCACCATTTTGTAATCTATCGATGGTTGAGCTAGGCTCCCGATTGTAAAGTTTTAATGAAGCATTGGTTGCACTGGTTATGTATTGGCACTTGAGACTTCTTGCCTTATGAATGTCAGCTTCTTTCCATCTCTTTGTTTACACTGTGTTAGAACAACTCAGAATTGGAGGATCCAGTCAAGTTGCGATGTTATAGGATAATGTAGGTAGGATCATTGTAATAGTTGCATTGTCTCTAATTAGTTCTTGTATCTTCTCAATGCTGAATGATTTGGAATTGGAGGATCTAGTCAAGTCACCCTTCAGTTCCCCGAAACTCAGAACCAAGAGGATCTTGTGTTATGAGATTTTCTTCCTCAAGCTGTTGAAAGGCCTGATGCCTGAGGCAGTCTTTCTCACTCATCTCACCAAGTCTTCCACCTGCTCATTTTACAATCAACTCACTGACGGAAGTTAGATCAATATCTCCTTTGTTCTTTACATACCAGGCCTGGTCCCTGAGTTAGAGTGATACCTTTCTGGGTCTCTACCCATTTGATCACCCATTAAATTTATCCGTGACATAAATCGATGGGCGTTGGGCTTTGCTCCTATCGCAATCTAGGAGTGACTTCTAACGCTAACACACTCCATCAAGTATGTGTTCCATTTTTCCAGGAACTTACGATAAAAATATTCCTTTCACACTACTTTGGAATAATAATAAATTATTATTCAAGGACTTAAGCCCCTAATCTTATCCCCTCTTTCCAACCTTTCAGCCCCTTTTCCCTTACCCACCCTGTGGAATCTTAGTCCCCCAACACTCTTTCTCCGTGGTCGGTCTACACAGAATGATGTTTAATCTTTAATAATATTCTGCATAATTACATATACAAAAACAGGTTCCTAGCCTATAACACTTAGGCTCTATGGCCTAATAAACACATAAGCCCACCATCTTATCAATACTCAACTCACCAACCTACAAAACATGATTACAATTCATAATATAACTAAGGCACGCCCTTGGGGTATTACAAAACCCATCATTCGAACGACAAAAGCATGCCTTTTACTTGAAATTTTGACCACTTTTGGAGGGTTTTTTTAAGGTCAATTCTTTGCAATGGAATACGTGATAATATTACAAGCATCACAGACATGCATTTTAACTGAAATTAAACACATAATGATACTTATCTTTGAAACTGTAGTAACTCCACCAACTACGTACAGACCTTCCATGAACCTCCCAGCCTTAGACCACGTTGCTCATCACGCTCAACAGTGGGTCACCCCCGAGTTGGGACTAAGCTCCACCTCGGGCAAGGGAATCCTAGACTAGGCTGAGGTTACAGGAAAAATTCACAGAGCAACTGGAAGGATTCTCTCCAGGAGCCTTCTTATTCCCACTACTTATAGACTCTCATTTCCCACATGCATTTTCCACCCGAGAGTATACACCTTCACAATCATAGTCCATCGGTGCTTCACCTCCCTCTCTAGTTCTCGGCAACAGGCCGGATTAGGAATCCTGAGAGCTATGTAGCTGGTGTTGGACTCTCTCTGGGAGAAAACCACTTCCTAACAGACTCTCTAACTTGGAGAGAGCTTCTCATAGGGATGACAACCTGCCTCTTCAACCATGAGCCTGACAACCCACTTCTTCAACCAGTTTCATCCCAATTCTTTCAAGGTGAGGATAACATCAACACAATTCCACTCAAGAAAAACATAAGGAAGCAACCCAAATACAGTTCCAGTACGGAATCGGCTCTGCAAGGGCGGATAGGTTGGTCTCACAGGATACACAGGTGACACGGCTCAATCCATGGGTTTGACACTGGTTTCAGGGTGTGTGACAAGGAATCCACGCAAAGGACACAAAGGCCACACAGTTCAGAAAATGGACGCAAGAATGGAGGATGAACCCCCATCACGGCTCAATTCTTGGGTTAAATTGCATTTGTCTGGGTCAACACATGTCACCCATGAAGCTGCATGCACTCCACCAAGTATTCGTTCCATTTTTCTAGGAACTTACGATAAAAATATACCTTTAACAACACTTTGGAATAATAATAAATTATTATTCAAGGACTTAAGCCCCTAATATTATCCCCTCTTTCCAACCTTTCAACCCCTTTTCCCTTACCCACCCTGTGGAAGCTTAGTCCCCCGACACTCTTTCTGTTTGGTCGGTCTGCACACAGCGATGTTTAATCTTTATTAATTTTCTGCATAATTACATATACAAAAACAGGTTCCTAGCCTATAACACTTAGGCTCTCCGGACTAATAAACACATAAGCCCACCATCTTATCAATACTCGGCTCACAAGCCTACAAAACATGATTACAATTCATAATATAAATGAGGCACGTCGTTGGGGTATTACAAAACCCATCATTTGAAAGACAAAAGCATGCCTTTTACTTTGAATTTTGACCATTTTTGGAGGGTTTTTTAAGGTCAATTTCCCACCCCCCCCTGCACCGCCCATGTATAGGGAGCATTGATCTCCTATCAACGCCCCCATTCCCATGTATAAGGAGATTTGATACCCTTTTTCAATGCCTCGTGTACAATTATGCGGGAGCGTTGATGTGGTCAAAGGAGGTTATGACCTTCACACCTTTTTCTAAGGGAACAAATACGAGGAGATTCAAGTTTATTTGGGTCAAGGATTCGAGTCACCCTACTTGGTTCCATCCTAGGAAACCTCAAGAAGCCAAATCCCAACTTATGGACTAAAATTCTCAACCATTTCCCAAAATATCTCATGGTGGTTAAGCCTCCCAATCCTATATATTGAGGGTATTTCCATGGTGAAAGAGAGACGAATCCATTGAAGCATCATCATTCTAATCTCAAGAAATTCATGCAAGGGATGGATTGGAGATCTTGGAGAAGTTGATGCAACATCAAAGGTTATTTGTAAGTGCTTTCTTTATTGTCTTTCCATTAATATAAACTTGTCCTATTCCCCTTAAGTTCATGTGTTCAAACATATGCTTGTCTATCATTGTTTCAATCATTGTAGATAGATCTATTTTGTCTAACCACATAGAGTAGAAGAAGGATATTACTTGTTGTCCATTGCAGGTCATGTCTTGCGCCTAGGAGCTTGGAGATCAAGGTTAGTGGTTGGAGAAACGAGGACGACCATCGTAAAAGGGTATGCCACATTCTCTTCCTTCTAATTTATGTTAGTCAAGATAGGTCTAAAGGGACATTAGTGTCCATTTTTTTTCTTATGTATTTGTATCAAATAAGGGGTCTTGGTCCAAAGGGGAGTTCAACCTTTCCATAGGGTGAAATTTCTCACAACACTTGCTTGTAGTAAAAAATTGGTTGGTGCATAAACTGAATCTTTTCATTTCATAGAACAAAATTTGTGGTGTGCACGTCATGCAAAGATTGTGGTGAATGTGTGGTCTTGCTAAAACCTTGGTGCCAATATCCCGCCAACACTATTAGTTGGCTCGTTCTTGAGCCAACAAAATTTCTTCGTCTTTATCTTGGTGATGAAGTTTCCATAACTCTTTAGTCAGATTGATGGAATGTCTCTGACAGTCCTTCTGTAGAGAAAATATATCTAGTGCAGTTGGTGTGTGTAACGTCCCCCATCTTAAAAGAGGAACATTAATTGCAGAAAATACACAAAAATTCAAACATTTTCTTCTAATGAACTTTCTATAGCTTATCAACTACGAATTATACATAGATTTAACCATTTCAGATAAAATTATTTAAATCCAACTACATCATGCCAACCAACATGAATGCTGTGCCCTCACTAAGAAAAACTAGGTGCACAACAACCTTTGTGCTACGTGAGACAATTATTCATAGCACAGACACAACATGCTTATTGTTGTGCACGACAACTATTCCCAATGCATGTGAATATTCAAGCACTGTGATAGAATCTCATTGTCATTACTACTAAATTTGACTAACAGATGCAATTCAACACATAATTACAAACATCATGAAAATCAATCTCATGAAATTGTCCATACTAGTCAAACAGGTAAATGCAACTAATAAATTTCACCACAACAACATACAATTCATTCTCATGCATAAAGTAAAGCGCACAACAATTAAACTCATAAATTAACACATGAAAACAAATAAACACTTATCTCCTTAAAATAGTTGTGCAACTAGCTTCTTGGGAAGGATGTTTCACCCAACCATAGAATTGCATCTCCAAATATGAACAACAATTAACCCCCGAGCTAAGGCTAGGAATCCATAGGAAACGGGTGCCTCTAACAGTCCACTCACATATCAATATCCTACAACTTGTTGGTATTCTCCTACAAATACATCAAATTCACTCCAGATCCCTTCCTCTTTACCTTCCCAACCCAAGGAATGTACCCCTTCACTAATCTTAGTCCATCGAGTGTCTCATTCAATTATCAGGGTCTCTCTAGCACATGTAGCTAGGAATCTCTCTACTAGGTACTCAAGGGAACTCACTGCTAGGAAAGCTACCAACAATAATAACAACACTTGTTGTTACAGTGCAACTCACACAAGAGTTCACTCTTTAGGATTGACAACCTGTCTCTTCAATCTTTATCTCCAAAGCACTCCAAATGCTCCAGCATTCTCCAAAATTCACCAAGCCTTATTTCTCTATCTCCTTTGTTCTATTTTTTCTCTCTCTTCTTTTTGCTCATGTAAAACTCAAGGTCTAAAAAATTCCTATAGCTTCCCATACAAATTCCTTTTATTTTTCAAATATAATGGACTGCTCACTCTGCCAAATGTTGATTGTACTTCATTTCCATGCTCTCCAATAACTATGGGATGTGACTCTCACACCCACCCTCTTACATGAGTTTAATAATTGGGCTCTCATACACTCAAACCAAAAATATAAGTTATTCCCAATGGTAATAAAATTAAGGAAAATGGGTTGAATTAATACCCATAATTAATTTTCCATTTGGACCTCTCTTAGACACTCTCTTCTCTAGTGGAAAAATATGCCCCCATCTCTGTCCATATTCCCTAGCAGTTGGAATCACATTTTTTTGTTTAAAAATAGAAAATACATTTGCATATTACATCACTTGGACATAGCCACATTCATATCTACATTATGCATAAATTAAACCAAGGATTATAGTGGGGATGTTTCATTCCCACTCTCCTACAATTGTGCACCATCCTCAGTGCATATCTCCATGCTGAATACATATACAAATTTACATCACATTACAATATTCATAAAAGATACAAAATTATTCAATTTTTACCCTCCAACAACAGTTCCAACAAGAATCTCATATTTCTCTCAACCTGTTGACCTAAGGAATGTTCCCCCTTCACTGATCTTAGTCCATCAGGCTGCACCATTATTTTATTAGGGCTATCAACATAGGTGAATAGAATTGAGAGATGTGTTTCTGGAACTCTAGCTTCCCAAAAATGGAGTCTTGTATTTTCTTAATTTTTTTTTCTTCAAAATTGACAAAAAAATGTGATTATTCCTCCTCATAGTTTATTCATGCTCCCATGTTTCATATTTACCACCATAGCAGGTCCATTGAACCTTTACCAACTCTATTTGTTTGTTTCTAAGAACTTTGACTTTCTGTTCCAGGATACGTACTAGTTCCACCTAGAAATTCACTTTGTTTTCCACCTGGTTCACAATCCATTCAATTATGTGGTTAGAGTCAAGAACATATTTATTTAATAATGACACATGAAATACATTATTCACTCTCATGGATGTAGGGAATTCTAGCATGTATGCAACTGGCCCTATCTTCTATAATATTTCAAAAGGCACACAATATCTTTTTGTCAACTTTGGGAAACAACCCAATCTTAGTGAACTTATTTTATCTTTCACTTTAAGGAAAACATGTTCTCCCACTTTAAAATCTCTAAAAACTTTGTTCATGTCTGCATAACTTTTCTTCCTATCCTGGGAAGCCTTTAAATTGTTAGGATATTTAGATACTTAGGAGTTAGTTAATATCTACTTGGTCTAATGTGTCATTATGTAAAAGTGTGTTTCTTAGTGTTTTTCTTTAGTATGCATTTGTATTTAGGAAATCTGACGGTCACGATATGTTCCCGACATAGAGTGATCTGATTCTTCATATTATCCTTGATCTTAATGGATACATTGATATGTGGCTTAACATATGATTGGTCCATAATCTCTATTTAAAGAGCATGGAGGTTCATTTGTCGATTATCGATTGTGAGAAGCTCTCTTGTAAAATTTCTTTGTAATCTTTTTCTTTTGCATTAATAAACTGTTCCAAGTGGTCACATTGGCTGGCATCGTGGATGTTTCCTTGTAGGGATTTTACCACGTCAAAACATCGGTATGTTGATCTTTGATATTGTTGTGTGATTGTTTATTGAAGATGTTCATCCTTTATTGGAATACCCGTGTTGTCGAACATGGTATCGGAGTCTGTTTGAAGACCCCCTCACATTGTAGATCGAGATCGTGAAGTCGAGGTGCTTCATCTCTAGTGTCTTTCATTTCCATACATTTACAGGCTAAGAGGACTATTACATTGCATCTAGAGTGTTATTTCAGTCAAGAATTCTTTTCGTTTCACTCGAAAAGGTTTCCGTTTGCCCAAGATACGACCATTTCAGTTAGATTAGGAGGTATAAAGTATGAATACACCCTTTTCAAGTTATTGCAGAGTATTATTCCAGTTTTATATTGTTTGTTTCTGGGTTTCTACTCTTTTAGATCTACGTATTCTCTTTGACCCAGGCCCTGTGTGATCTCGACACATCAGAAACAGATAGGAAAATGTGTATTTTCAGGGTAAACTAACCGAGATCTAACCCTTGTTGTCATCAAGAAGTAAAAAAAAATTCTTGTGTGAAAAGAGTTTTTTATGAGAACTCTCTTCAAGGCCATCATCATCATGAGCATCGTCAATAACAAAAACAACGACCTCAATCCTCCTTCTAAACAATACAATATGTTTTTCTATCTCACTTGGTTAAAAGTTTCCTTATTAAGTAAGAGGTCTTGAGTTCAAGTTTATTTTTTGTTACTTTTTTTTAAAACGTTCATGCATCCATTGTAAAGTGTATTTCACTTCAGTATAAAAGTGAATCATTATAGGTAGCTTTAATATTTTATTTTAAAGTTATCTATTTTGCATGCAACTTTCTTTTATAAAGTAACTTCATTGTAAAAGTGATCTATGATTCTTTTTATAAATGTGGGTCACTTGATAGAGCAACTTATTTGTAAAAGTGATATTTTTTGGAGGGGTATCACCACGTGGACAAAATTCTACTTGCCACGTGGCTCTTTGGTTACAGTGTTTTTTTTTTTTAAATAGCATAACTTTCACATCTGAAGTTCGTTTTAAGTGTCAATTTTTTAAAACCACCTAATTTTTTGAGATATTTCCATCCATATCATCATTTTCAATTTTTAAATCCACATTATCTACATATTTGATATGGCTTATTCCAATTATTTTTTGCTTACCAACACCAACTACTTCGAATGAAAACCCCATATGGAGGATTTACTAAGAAGTAAGGGCCTATACTGAATTACCTTGGGAAAGGAAGAAGAACCCACTGATGATGAAAATAAATTCAAATGGTCTAATAGAAATTATGAAGCATGTGGACTGATCATAATTTCCATCTCTCGTTATTTAAGGTTCCACCTTCAAGAAATTGATGACCCCGATGAAGCTTGGGAAAAACTTGAATCTGTGTTTGATAAACACAATATTATTCGAGCACATCAGTTAGAAAATAAATTATTGATTTTAAGTCCATATGATTTTTCTTGCATTGAATACTATCTATCTCATTTTAAAACACTTAGAATTTTATGTGAAGAGTGTAACATAAAGTTGGAGTAAGAGCGTTGCATCTATATTATTCTTTCTAAGCTAGGTAGTGCATATTTTGTTTTTGTATCTACCTTCTATGCCATGAGAGAGGCTCTAAGGAAATATTATCAAAAACCCACTCTTGAGTTCTTTTGTGATGCTTTGATTAGAGAGCAAGATAAGCTTGTACAACTTGGAGTGATCAATATTGCAGGTACCTCCAACAAAGCCTTAGTAGCCTAGTAGAAAGATAAACCAAATAATCTCAATAAGCAACATCCTCACCACAACAACAAGAAAAACAAAAATCCTTAGTAGCCTAGTAGAAAGATAAACTAAAGAATCTCAATAAGAAACATCCTCACCACAACAACAAGAAAAACAAGGGTCCCAAACCCACTCATAAATCTTCAATTCCTAATGGTGACAAAGGAGCAAAATCTAAAAATAAACAGAAATTTCAACTTTTGTGGGAAATATGGTCATGATAAGTTCAAATGTTTGAAGAAGATGGCATATTTAGAAGCAACGATGAAGAAGTACAACATCAGTATTGATTTGACTTCTTCTTCTTCTTCTTCTCATGGACATTCACTTTCTGCTTTTGGATTCTCCTTTAGTGCAACTTCTGCTTCTTCTTTTGATGAGTGGCTTATTGACTCTAGAGAATCTGATCATATGGCTAAGGAGAAAGCCATATTTTCCACTCTAAATGAATGTAACACCAAGAAAATATTTGTTGGTGATGAAATATCTTTTAGTGTTGTAGGATATAGAACAATTCGGGTAGATAATGGTCATTTCAATGATGTATTATGTGTTCCAAGTCTATCTTGTAACCTTCTATGAGTATATCAAATCACTAATTCAGGTGAAGGCAAAACCATAGAGTTTTCACCTCACCAAGTTATAATCAAGGATCTCAAATATCCTTAGCATTTTCTTGCAACTGGAATTGTTGATGATATTACCAGGTTGTACAATTTTGAAAACTTTGGGTCATCATCTTTTCCATAAGTTTTTTTTGCTCATAGCAATGCCTTGAGAAAACTTTGGCATGAGCAATTTGGTCATCTAAACTATCACTCATTGTAGCAACTATATAATCAACATATGGTGATTGGTCTTCCTCTTGTTTCATGCAAAGATGGTGTTGGTGTCATTTTTGTTCTCAGAAAACATCACCAGGACAATTTTGACAAACATGCATCTTGGCATGCCTTGGGCCCTTTGCATCTTGTTCACAGTGACTTGTGTGGTCCACCTTCTTCTCCTTCTTTTTCTCGGTGTAAGTATTTCTTAACTTTCATTGATGAATTTCCAGATGTACTTGGGTTTACTTCTTAAAACTAAAGAGCGAATCTTTTGACAAGTTTATGGCCTACAAGGCCCTTGTATAAAAGCAATCTAGACAACAAATTCAAAGGTTAATAATAGATAATGGAGGCGAATATGTGAACAATAATTTCACAAGTTAATACACTACACATGGCATCCAAATGCAACACAATGTTCCATATACACCACATTAAAATGGTGTTTCTGAGAGAAAGAACCACACATTTAAATAAATGGTCAATTGTATGATCTAATCTAAGGGATTAAGTCTAAAGTATTGGGTGGAAGACATCAACTGTGTAAATTACATAGTAAATCACACTCCCATAAAGGCTCTTAAACATATAACACCGGAAGAAGAATGGAATAAAATTAAACACAATGTAAGTCACTTCTGTGTATTTGGAAGTATAGCATGGGCTCACATTCCTGATGAGAAAATGAAAGCATTGTAGCCTAAAAGTGAGAAGTGTATATTTGTTGGTTATTCTGAAGATGTCAAAGGTTATATACTTCTTCAACAGTTCAACTGCATTGTAATCAAATTATTATTAGAATATATTTTGAATTTGTTGAAAATATCTTATTCTGCAACCCTAATTCGACGATTGTGCCTTCTTCGTCTTGCAAGCCATATTAGGCCTTTGTGCCTTCTTATGTTCTTATTCTAGTTTCTTCTTTAGATAATGAAAGTGAGGATGAAAATCCACCTCCTCCTACTCACCTTCCTCGAGATGAGTCCATTGAACCTGAAATAGCACCAACACCATTGCTTCCTAGATGGGTCTGTTCAACACGAGAAGTAGTTGGTGATCTTGTTGGTGATCCTTCAGATCAACGTCAGATAGGTTCACAGTTCAAGAGAGCCTCTTATATTTTGTCTTAAGTTTTAGAGACTCATGATCTAAAAAACTTTGCAAAAGCTTCAGGTAATCCATATTGGGATGCATCAATGAATGAAGAGTATCGTTCTTTAATGGAAAATGATACTTGGGATCTTGTACCTCTTCCGAAAGGAAGAAAAATTGTTTGATGTAAATGGGTCTAGACAGAACTAAGTATGCATCATATGGAATTGTTGAAAGACACAATGCTTGTTTAGTTGCCAAAGGATTTTCCCAAGTTGAAGGAATTGACTATAATGAAACCTTTTCCCATGTAGCCAAAATGAAGTCCATCTGCCTTATTCTTGCCCTTGATGCCTCACATAAATGGGAGGTCCATTAGATGGATATTAAATCCACCTTCTTGCATGGGGATTTGCAAGAAGAAATCTACATGGAACAACCTCCTCGCTATGTCCAGAATGACTATAGCCTTGTTTTTCTCCTTAAGAAATCTCTTTATGGTATTAAGCAAGCTCCTCGAGCTTGGTATGCCAAAATGGAAAAATTTCGTATTGACACCATATTTTCTAGATGCCATTCTGATCCTAATGTGTATACCAAGAAAGTAGGAAGCCATCTCATAATCATTTTTCTTTATGTTGATGACCTTCTCCTTACTGGAAGTGACTCAAACCTTTTAAACCAAGTGAAAACCAGCTTTAAGAAGAAATTTGAAATGATAGACTTAGGATTTTTGCAGTATTTAAGTTTTGCAAACTAATAAAGGAATTTTTCTTTCCCAATCCAAGTATGCTTGTGATCTTCTTCGTTGCTTCCACATGGAAAATTATAAACCAACCCCTTCTCCCTTCCAATCTGGAGTCAAGCTTCCTGCCACATGTACTTCTCCTGAAGTTGATGCCACTTTGTACCGTCAGTTAGCTCGTATCCTCTTATACTTGACTCATACCAGTCTTGATATTTCCTTTGTTGTTGGTCTTGTTTCCCGATATATGAAAACACCCCATGAAATCCATTGGAAATAAGATAAAAGGATACTTCGGTATGTTCGAGGTATAGTTAAGTTCAAGATACATTAAATTCCAGGGGGGCTCCTTTATTGGTTGGTTTCACTTATTCATATTAGGCCGACGAACTTGATGATCGTAAGTCTACTATATGTTATGTTTTCATCTTTGGTTTAGGACCTGTTGCTTGAGCCTGTAAGAAACAATAGGACATTTCACTTTCTTTAGTATAAGCAGAGTATCGAGGAGAGGTAAATGCAAGTCAGGAAGCCTTGTGGCTTTGACAAATCCTTTGAGAGTTTGGATTCCAACAACAACATCCAACTAGCCTTTGGTGTGATAATCAGAGTGCCATCAATATCGCCAAAGTCCCAATTCAACATCAACACAGAAAACACATCGAGCTACACATGCACTTCATCTGAAATCTCATTCATGATCAAGTTATTGAAGTGTTATTTTTCCCTATAGAAGATCAAGTTGCAGAAATTTTCACAAAGTCTCTTATAGAAGCGAAGTTTTCCAAACTTTGATTTATGTTAGGCATTCAGGAAGTTGTGATTAAGGGGGGATAGGCTCTAATGTATCTTTTATTCTCCTATTGTGTCACTTTTGTAAATCCTTCAATCCTAACCCAAGTTGTTCTTAAAGGGGGATGTTATGATATTTATACACTTAGGGGTTATTTAAGATCTACTTGGTCTAATGTGTCGTTAGGTAAAAGTGTGTTTCTTTAGTATGCATTAGTGTGCATTTGTAGTTAGGAAATTCGACGATCATGATATGTTCTCGACAAAGAGTGATCCAACGGTTCATATTCTCATTGATCTTAACGACTACCTTGATATGTGACTTAACATCCAATTGGTCCATGATCTCTATTTAAAGAGCATCGAGGGTCATTTGTCGATGATCGATTGTGAGAAACTCTCTTGTAAAATATCTCTATAATATTTTTCTTTTGCATTAATAAACTGCTCCAAGTGCCTGTGTTAGTTGGGGTCGTGGATGTTTACCTGTAGGGGTTTTACCATGTCAAAAAATCAGTGTGTTGATCTTTGATCTGGATTTGTGAGTGGTTACTGAAGGTGTTATCGAACATAAATTGTGCTTTAACTTTCTCATATTCTCTTCCATCTCCCTTAAGAAATCTGTCCCAATGATAACTTTGTCTACTGGGTTATCCCAACTCACTGTTGTATTACACTTCCTATCATACAAAGCTTCAAAATGACTCATTTTTAATGAGGCCTCATACCCATTATTGTAATCAAACTCTAGTAAGTGGATATAATATTCCCACTTTGATGGTTGGTCTATCACATACTTTCTAAGCATGTATTCAATGATTCTATTAGTCCTCTATGTTTTCCCATTTTACTCTGGGTGATACGTTGTATTGAGGTTTAAGTTTGCCCCAAAACCTTTGAACAAACCTTTCCAAAAATTAGATGTGAAATTTGAATCTCTATCTGAAACAATTGCCTTAGGTACCCATGTAGCCTGACAACCTCTTTCATGTAGATGTCTTCAATATTTGTTTCCTTGTGTGTTGTATTCATATGAATAAAATGTGTTTCCTTGGTTAATTTATCAACCACCACTATGATGGAATCATGTTGCTTCACTGTTCTGGGCAACTTTGTAATAAAATCAATTGTAACCACTTCCCATTTCCACTCAAGATTGTGCAATCACTATAGCATCCCTACTAAATGTCTATGTTATGTTTTCACCTTTTGACATTGTAGACACCTAGCAATATAATTAGCCACTTATTTCTTCATCCCTAGCTAAAATTACTAGTTTCTTATAGCTGCAATTGTATTTTGATATCCTCAATGCCTAGCATATGGAACATTATGCATTTCTCTTACCACTATATTTGTGAGTTCTCCGGAATTTGGCACATACATTTTCCCTTTGTACATGAGGATTCCATCCTCTTTTAGCTCATAATAATTAAATTTTTGTTGTAACTTTATTTGTTGTAATGTCTCTTTTATTTTTAGATATTGTTGATCTGAATTTTCCACCTCTATAATTTTGTCTTTTAAATCTATGCTAAACATG
>SNQJ01S0117164.1:4087-18273 GCA_010110895.2 Picea sitchensis
AGAGGGCGTCTTGGAAGTCGTTGGTTTTCCCTACCAAGTCTATATTTGACATCTTTGTGAATAATTCATCTTTCTTCGCTATGACTTATTCAAATGGTTGAACAATGAGACACATGTTATTTACTTTTTGTTTCCAGCATGCATTCAATTGGGCGATCTGGTTTTTGGATGGAAGATCTTCTTCTCTTATTTTTGTTTCTGTCATATTGTTGACAATCTTGCCAAAAGGGTTGATCGTTTTTAAAAAGAATTTTTCTTCATCTTTTAATTCGGCTTGCAAAAGCTCGAGCAAGCTATGTGCCCTAGTTCCAAGGGAAGCGATGGTTTGTGATATTTTCCACACCTAGGTAACCATTTCCATTCGTTTTTTTATATTGTTCTCCACATATCCTTTACAGGATGCGAGCAGGGTGGAGGATGCTTTTACATTGGGTGCAGGGGTGCCAGACATGGCTATTGCCAAAGGATTGACAAGCAATGGAATAGGAATGAAAGTGTCTTCTAATTCCTTGACTCGGTCTTTCAGTTTGGCATTCTGGGTCTCGATGCGTCCAATGGAATCACGAAGTGCTTCTCCAGTCACGGTGTGAAGTTGATAGATTTGGGACGGCTGCATGTTGGCAACGTCAATGTATGAACGACATTTGACTTTGATATTTTTAACATTTTTTTTCTCAAATATCAATCTTTTGTTACGGCTATCAAAAGCAGCGCTCTGGAACACAAAGGATTCATCTTCGTCAACATTTTGGGTAACGGATATGTCCATTGGATGGATATGGTGGATGTCGTATTGGGGCTGATCAAGGAAGGGGAACATGGCATCCAGATCAGTGTCAAATTCCATGTTTTGACTCTGAATTTCCAGCTCTTCTGCCTGACCCACATTTTTTTCCCTCTACTTCTCTATTGGAAGCTTGTGAGAACTATCAATTTTAGAGTGAGGAGGGTCATTATCTCCTCCTTCGTTTAAAGAACTTTGGGTTTCTTTGTTGCTGTGATGGGCCGTTGGAGCGATGCTCTGGGATGTCGTGCTTTTTGGAGTGGTATTTGCGGATTGAACACTCTTGTCACTGGGGCCTTTCCCCTATTGTGTGTACAATTTAGTGTAGCTTTGCACTGTCTCTACGTCGTCGGTATCAGAGGCAGTACCATCACTGTCTTTGTTTTTGGGTAGGTGTTTATTTACAAAACTATCGTCGAGGCCAAGTGAATGTAAATGTTCTCTAAAAATATCATAGGGGTCGAATCCTCTTATGTATTCAACATATCTGAGGTTGGAGATGCTAAAATGTGTTGCGAAATCATCATTTTTGTTGACTTTTTTCAAGACGAACTCCCCTATTTTCCAAGGCAGAGGAATGAACTATTTTTTTTTCTTCCTTTGGAGCATATGCAACCAGTAGCTGTATTGACATGCTAATTCTGCAATAAAAATTATGTCCATAACGTGAAATGGAAGGAGAGCAGGTTGCTTCGTGGAGCCAAAAATTCTTATGACAATGTAATTTTCCAAATGTTGGAGTGTCCCCTTATTGTGCAAAAAACTAGTTGCGTGTTTAGATATGCGGGGAGCATTTTCTCCTAACAAAAAAACCTTGAAAATAGGCAGGAAGCCATTAAAAACCTCATAAAAACAATGGGAAGCTTTGTGCTTCCACAAGGCTTGGTACCAGAACGTTACTGGGTGGAATTCGTAGTTGACGTTTTTGGACAGAGACAATTGCGGAAATTGATAGGAATGTGCTATTGCAAAAACTAAATATGATGACATACAAAATTTCTTTTTCCTTTTGTAGCTTGACATTTGGGAAGAGATTTCATGGGAAATTAACCTGCCCCAATCAAAAAGGGATTTTTCGTTCACTGTGAAATACAAAATATAAAGAGCCATATGGGAAACAATACCTATGGACTCTTGTCCTGTTATTCTTGTAAACAACCAGACAATTCCCCGAAATGGATTTCTAAATGAACTAACCCCCATACTTGTAATATCTTCAAGAACTAGATTCGGCCTTTCCAAAAAATGGGGCAAGAGGTCCAATCAATTATTATGCTTTGCTAGGAATTGTTTGCAATCTTCTCCTTTGAATGTAAATGTTGGCTCAGGCAATTTCAGCATCTGGCGGAAGACCTAAGGTGACAAAGAAACAGAAGAGCCATCGTGTAGTGGAATAACTCTTTGGTCTGTAATAAATTTATCAATGCACCAAGAGACCACGTTCTTACAGTCAAAAACCTCAGGGACATAGTCTGCATGAGAAATCTTGGAGGTCCAAATTACTTGGTTCTCTGGGGTGGGGGTTGAGTAATAAGAAAATGCCCTAGACCAGTGGAAGTTCTGGTCCTCACGCCCAAAGGTGTTCATTGTATCTCCATAGAACTGTTGCCGAGATGATGCCATAGGTTTATGAGAAGGTTGCTTTGCTGCAGATGATGGTTTAAATGAATTGTTAGAGCGAAGAATGTAATTTTTTTCTAAATCTTGGTTAAATGCTTCTGAATGGGAAAGTCCTCGAGGCTTTCGCTGATTAATGACAACCTATATTGGTGGTGCATGATGAACTGTTAGCAGTAAAATTTATTTATTACATATTTAGAAATGCAAACATGGCGGGTACAGAAGAGCAATTAAGGAATGGAGGTTTCGTGAACGTGGGAAGGGCACGCCATGTGAATGATATTTCATGATTTTGAAATGAACACTTGCAAGGGATAATATATTCTGCCCCCAAATTTTGGTTTAATGCGCATGAATATGAGATGTCCTCGAGCCTTTCGCCCATCAAAGACAATATATACGGTTTCTGCATGATGCCTTGTTAGAATTAAATGCGAGTAATTGCATATATATAGAAACAAGATATATATATATATATATAACTTTTTATTTTCTTTTATTATAGACTAGTGCGAAGGTGACAGAGAGGGCGAAGAGCAAGGAAAGAATGGCAAGCTCTGAAAAGTAGTCAGACAGGATTAAAAAAAGGGTTACGGGGATAGTCATGACAGCCGAGTGTTGAACAATGAAATTTCATGTTTCAGAATTTTTGAGTGCAAAATGTGTAAAACGGAAGAGATCATGATGGGACAATTGAGTGACCGTTTTGTATATTTGCGGAATTCTGCCAAAGTGGCTAAGTATGGAACAAGGAAATTGCTAATTGCATATGTGGCAATAAGATCTTATATATAATTGACAACTGCTAATTGCAAAGGGGCGCAAATACAGGAAACAATGACTACGAATTGAATATTTCTTCAACCCGCCACATCGACGATTCACCAAAGAAATTCAAACAAATGGAAAAGTATGGAAAGCGAACAGATGGGTTTCAAAATGGGGTGACAATAGTTCCTCTAAATATGAGAGGACCCAACGGTTAAATTGTATTTCTCAAAAAAATTTAGTGCAAAAATGTGCAACACAGAAAAGGGCATGATAGGTGGATCGTAATACAGAAAAGCGTATGATCTAAGAACGGTTGCAATTTTGAATATATATCAATTTGTATATACCGAAGCTCCGAATGTTGTTTGGAGGTCATGAAAAAGTAGAATTGCAATGTTGACCCGACCAGCACGCAAGTCCGCCTGTCAATTTGTATATGGTGGAACTTTGGGTGCCAGTTGTGGGATAGGGAACAGTAGATGGTCAATTTAAAGAAAGGGGAAGTGGTCGTTGGAAATGAAAACATGTGAATCCGTGAAGTTGTGGATTAACGGATTGTCGGGAAAAAAATTATTAAGTAACCGGGAAGAGAAACTAGAGGGAATAAAAGAGTGGGAAAATAGAGAGGCGAAAGGCAGTTTTCGTAAGCGCGAATTGGTTTCAAAGAAGCGCCATCGTTGCAAAACCGTGATCTACTAATTGTCAATAAATGTGTTTTTGAAGATTACATTTTATTGCAATGTATGCCTGCAGCTATGTTATTGATACATTATTCCATGATTGTAACATATCAACTTAACCACTAAAT
Source organism: Picea sitchensis (assembly GCA_010110895.2). NCBI lineage: Eukaryota > Viridiplantae > Streptophyta > Pinopsida > Pinales > Pinaceae > Picea > Picea sitchensis. Next base: position 8,071 of record SNQJ01S0117164.1, read on the forward strand.
TTCCTTTTCTACTAATTGTCAGCAAATCCTTTGTGGAAGATTAGATTTTATTGGAACGTGTGCATGTAACTGTGTTCTTCATACATTCTACCATTAGTGCAACATATTGACTAAAGTATTAAACTTATTGCATTATGGGCTCATGTTAGCATTAAAAATTAATAATTGCATGTCTAGAAACAAGAACAACGATTTTGCTGCAACATTGTACATTGGTATTAGTAAACAAAAGATAGAAGAAGTACGAGAGAACCGAACCATGCCAATTAGAACATGAGTTAAACCCAGAAAAGAGGCAGCAACAAAGAGTGCAAGGAATTTTTTTTTTAATAGCAAATCCATTTAAAATAAAAAAATAAGAAAAACACTGAGTACTGTGCATCTATGCTTATAAATTGGACCCAGTTCTTTGGGCTGAAACATTGAAGGTATCTGCGACAAACATAGGCACAGGTTCTACAGTATGAAATATTCTTGGATTTTTCTCGTCGATGAATCATCCTCTGCTGAAATTGATATTTTTCAAAAGATTTTCCTCGGAAAGAAGACGAAAATGGTTGCAGGGAAAGTGGAATAACCCGTAGATGAAACCGCCTCTACATAGTCCAAAAGAATTCAGTAGCACAACTTGCACGTGTAATTGTAGAGGCCCAAATTAGTCCATTCTAGGAAGAAGGAGATGACTAGTAGGAAAATGCGTGGAAGGAGCGAGATTTTTGGACCTGATGCTCAAAAATGTTAAATAATATTTTTTTGGCTTGAAATATATCTCTGGGAGCATATCATTGTTTTACACTGAAACTCTTCCACCCAGAACAGACTAATTTGGAACTCTGGAATTCCTACTTTCGCGGTGCAAAGTGGTTGTTGCGTTCACCGTCAGTTTCTTTTCTGAAACTCCTTTTGGTGTTGTTATGACTGCGATCACCAAGCCGGGAAGGTCCGTTCGTTATGGTTGATTTCAATTTGAGCGTAAGAGTGGGAATATTCTCTACATTACCATCATCCATTGTCGTATCATCATCCATCATGTCATCTTCTTTCGGCTCGAAATTCATGGCATCAACTTCTGCGATAGAAATGACTACAACTGGGTAAGTTCTCTGACTAGCGAGGGTTGTGATAGAATTATTTGACTTGAAATATATCTCTCGGTGTACCAAGGGACCATATCGTTTTTTCCTACTGGGTGGAGGGAGATGAATAGTAACAATATGCTCTAGAATAGTGGAACCTCTGGCCATTATTCTCCAATGTGTTTAGTGTGTGTAGAGAGAACTGTTGCCAGAAGTTATTTAGAATTTTCATTTGGTCGAGATGATGCTTGAAATGAAAATTAGGGAGGGATAATATAAGCCTCCGCAAATTATGGTTTAATGCGTATCAATGGAATATCTCCTCGAGCCTTTCGTTGATCAATGAAAATTTCTAGGGTTCATGCAGAATGAGCTGTGACCATCACAACTCACTAATTGCACAATTAGAAAAAAGTACGAACGTGGTGGTGACAGTGAAAAGATATTAATAATCGAAAATTTCTTAAAAGCACCAACCCGTCGGTGCACAAAAAAAAAATATTGTGTGGTCTTTGAAATGAATACTTGGAAAGGATAACATGCTTCTAGGCAAATCTTAGTTTAATTCGTACTAATGAAAAATATTCTCTGGACTTCTGGAATTTAATGACAGTTTTAACGGTTGTTGCAGGATGGCTACTAGCATCAAAGTTTAATTATTACGTATCTGGAAACAAGTATGAAAGCAACAACAATGGCGAAATCGATTCCAAGAAATACCAAAATATGAAAAGAAGTCAGGTGAAGATATACCCAGGGCATGTGAACGACTGATGGTTCTCAGCTTGGCGGGCTGAAAATTGAGTCTCTATTGTTCTGTGTCCTACAATAATTTGTCCTACGTTGATTTCAAATTATCTCACAACAATAATTTGACCAAGTTCATCGATCAAGGAAATTTTCCAAAACAAGTCACATAGTACATTTGCATCACAACGCCATAGAAATTATCAAGGGGATCTGCGTGCCACTTGGCCAAAAATATTCAACCGTATTGTTCCTTGTCCTCCAAAGAAGAGTTGGATTTCCATGGTATACAAATTGATAGACAAACCAGATAACCAAGAACCAACCATAGTTTAAACAACCCAGAAGAAAGTTCCCAGAAGGTTTCGTTGAGCAGAACCCATCGACCTTTGCACCAAAAAATTTGATATACAAAGAAAAGACGTCGGTGCATTCATTTTCTCTTGAAACGAACATTCATCTGGATGTTGAACAAATATTACAGAGAGACATGAGGTATTTTCGTTACCTCCCATAGTTTGATTTAATTTTTATTTTTGTCCTTCTTCAGCCGATATGCAAAATTGCATTGTCCTCATTTAAGGTGAATTTTCTCTGTATCCGAAGTTTCCACAGCGTATAGACACTGCTTGCCTTTTTGTGTAAATACATTTCATACGAAAAATCTGCCAATTCAAGAAGCAAATTTTGTAACAGAGGTTGCCTAACCGAACACTGCACATTTGTGTTGCCCACGGTTCGGATAACACCATTGACGCAATGCCCATAAATATATGTACAGTTTTCATCGCATCACAGACAATCAATCGTATCATCACTTATCAAAGTGGAAGCAAAAGCAACATAATGGAATTTTTCACATATAGGCTCAAAGGGGGTCGAGTACACATTGGCTGCAACTAAAAGATGTTCAACCTGGAATCGTGAGCAAAGGGATTAATATATTGAACAATATAATACACAATTGCATCCCCCCTCCTCTGTAAAACAAAAGAGAAAAAGTAAACAGGTGCAGAAATTTGTTGAAGGTTATCTCTATAAGTAAAGTGAGGATGATTTTGTGGATGTATACACACAACAATTGTAGAGCTAGCTAGTTTCTCCAGATCCTCTACTATATCTTCTCACAACTCTGTTACAAACGTTGTCTGGGTTGTTCGAAAGATCATTTCTCTAGCATCCTCCTTCTTTGTTATATTTTTGAACATCATAAGTGGAATCTGCCCTCTATGCAATTGTTGTTCCATTAACAAAAACAAATCTGAATACGTATCGAACAATTGTAGCTGCAACATGGAACAGTGCAATATTTTTGTAACTTATCCCACATATATGCAAACGTGAAAGTTCAGAACAAAACTGAATATGAAAAGAGGTGACATTGCCTTGTCGTTGTCCGACTTCCCATCCTTTATATGGAGAATGTGTTGTGACCCAAATTTTCTCGCCAGTGTCATAGCAGCCCCAATCGTTCCGATTGGGTAAATATCAGTGCTCTGTAAAAGCTGTCTGATAGTTGAGTCCGAGAGGAAGCGATATTTTGAACAAATAGTAGGAATTTTTTCCACAATACTTGTTTCGTTGAGCAACATAATTTGATTGCAATCACCACCTTCATATACTGTTTTGGGCAATACATTAAAATTTGTAATGGATATCCCATTACGGGGCAATATCTTTTCTGCATGTTTCTGGACAAGTTGTGGAGGAATAATGAGTGTGACTATCATCATGGAGTCCTTGTCTGTCATATCATCACGCACAATGGATCTACTTTTGTTTGCCTTGTTCAAGTAGGTGGTATAGACAACCATTATGTCCCCGACGAACAATTCTCCAATTTGGTGGTTGTTCAAGCCCTCTATTGACAGTACTTTGGATGTCACAACTCTAGACCCGATGACATTTTTTGAACAAAAAAACTAAAGTGAATGATAGTGTTCTACAAGTATATGAATAATATTGATGAACTATGGAGCCACTGTTTCACAACCACACCTCTTGGTATGCGGAACATGAAACACGTTCGACGTTTCACTTGTACTTGTTGATACTTCTTACAAGCTAGAAACCATGTATTGCAAATGGAATCAACATATCCTCCATGCCATAGATGAATATATAGCCCACAAAATTTGTTCAGTAAACATAGTAAGAGCACAACATATGCATCTTTACCTTTGGCCTTGTCAGTCTATTGATGTCTGGGATGACTGACTTCTCATGGCCATCTCACTAGTCCAACGTTTTTTTATGCAAGTATGTGCAGATGAACATCAGGAGTAAACACATATATACATTGTATATTTTCCATCGGAAGGACCAAATAACCGTAAAACTATATGCATCTTAATTTTTTAACTAGATAAATGTTTAACAGTAAACAAGGAGTAACCACGGGTCACCATGGCCAATGTGTATATCGCATACCCCTGGAAGCCAGGGGAGCAATATTCAACCTGCCAACCTGGCAGCCGCAATCGAAAAAGTGGGTAAGTATGGAATAAGGTAGAAGCGAGACCACATATGTTGGTCCGTTAGTCCGCCAACCAGCGCATGAGACAATTTTTGGAAACCACACTAAGCAGATGAATTAGAAACCAAAAGGGATAATAGAAAATGAAAAAAGTAGAAACAGGGAGCGTAGAAAGGCCCATTACTGCGAATTCATCATTTTCAAGTCTAATATTATATGCTCCCTTCTAGTTTGTATATTTAATTACCGACACACTTTGTATAGATTTTAGAAGATTGTACCATAGAACCCTCTGTTGTTGCACAAAAGAATTCATCTCCCTATCCAAGCAACCTGTTTTTTCCAAGGCAACAACGTCGAAGATGAAATCGAGACGAAGACAAGTTAGTATAAAAAAAAACATCTAAAAGAAAAAGAAAAAGGTCTATTTACCTGCCAAAGAGTCCTTTGTCCTATCCAACGATTATGTTTCTTTAAATGCAACAATGCAACGCAAACACAACGAACATAAACTAGCTTAGTATGCAAGAAGGAACATATGTAACCAAGATAACTTACCATGTAGGAAGGCACGCAACTAGTTTAACACATATATAGACCGTAAATGAAATACAAAACAATGCAATATGAAGCAATAGTACAAGCATGCACCTTTCTATATCCTCTTCAGCCGATGCAGTCAAGACTCCCTCCTTTTCTCTAGCTACTCTGTTTGTTTCAATGTGGAAACCCACAAAATTCAATGTACATCAATGGAAGATGGTATTCATTGGAGAACATGCAAGATGTAGATACAACAAAACTGACTCAATGAATAGTTTACAAAGGCAAAAACATGAACCTTTGCTCTTCTCTATCCATGGGTGTAAACTTCTAGCTTTTTTTTCCCTGGCCAAAATATAATACAAGGCAAAAAATATCACGCAATTGCATGGCCGCAGCTAAACGATTTCTGGTTTTCCATGGCAATTCATCCAGATATGCCCTTTAACCATGTTCTTTATCCTCTACACAGACTGTTGTGCCCACGTTACAAGTTCTCAGTTTTCTGTGGAAAACTACCTAGACATGCCTCTAGACATGAAAATATAATCTTGAAAAATCTTTGTTGCACATATCATATCTCAAGCACAACACAAATTGTATCGTGTGCACACTAGTCTATGTAGAGGAGAAAGAACATGTCATGTCATATCCGCACATCTGACCATACATGGTCTATAAATGTAGGTTGCATACATATTCTTTATCCCAACAAAAAAAACCCGGATATTGTAACTTCACATGTAATCCTCCAACAATTTTGCATGCAACTATTTTCTTTCATGGTAGGACTTGAGCACCAGGAAAATCTCACACAAATACAGATAACGACCTCTACAAAAATGAAAAATAGATTGACTGGTGGGTGCAGGGGTTGAACACCGTAAAGGGCCCCCAAAAAACAATAACAATAATAAAAATAAAAAACTCCAACCACCACCACTGCACCCCAACCCTGCAAGGCCGAATCAAAGAAAAGAAACCAGCGAGAAAGCACGAAGAGGTTGAACTACACCCCCAAGGCCCCAAAGAACAAACCCCAGGAAAACAAACAGAACCTACAACCCAGGAACCAACAAACCAACAAAAGCCATCGACCCAATGAACAACATATGTATCTCCAACAATTACCAAACTGCAGCCGAAGTAGAAAAGGAACCGGAAACATACAAGGAACCTGCAACTTCAAATAAACAAACATTCTTACTTGCAAACTGCAAACAATGAACAGAAAACAAGGAATACAAAATGAAACTATGGAATCGAAACTTACTCTGAAACGATGAAATACAGAAGCGTAGGTCGAATCGCAAGAGAAACAACAAAAAATAGCAACTGAGAAACCAACGAAGAAGAACCACTCACCGAACCAGTAAACAATGTATCTAGCTTCAACGATTACGAGGATGAAACATACAATGGCAGCACCCGACAAACTAGCAAAGAAGAAGCATTTATTGAACCAGTAAACAATGTATGTAGCTTCAATAGCAGAACAAGGATGAAACATACAATGGCTATTAAACTGGCATGTACTCTGAGAACCGTATTTACATAAACATTTAAGACTCTCAAACTGTCTAGGGACCTCGCGGTATGCAAACATTTAAGCTATCAAGGGTGTTGGAGAACGTCGTGTCATGTAAACATTTACGTTGTCAAGCCTATTGAGGCATCTCGGAATAAGTGTCAATAAATTTCAAGAAATATACAAAGCTTGGATATGAAAACATTTCAATATGCTTAGTACATATCAAAATTGACAGATATATTCGGGTAGCAGAAAATGATAATACAAACATTCGAACTAATGGTAGCATTAATCAACCTTCAAGCAATATACAGAAAAAATATATGATTAAAACATACTGTCTACAAGAATTTTTTTTGGATATGTTTCCATACACTGCATTGGGAATAACAAAGCCGACAATAAGACCTCGAATCTCTTAGTCAATCAGACCAGTACATATATGTTACTTTTTAATATATAAAAATATATGTTTTTAATTCCATACCTCCAACAATAGGTATTGTGCAAATATTTCCGGTCAAAGGACAAACTAATATGCAATCAACGCTTTATAATCTCTGTATGCCTATGACAGGGACTAATAATGAAATACTTTTATCTTTTTTAATGTATTAGTGTTTTATTAATGTATTATATTAACAACATTACTAATTAATTAATACATTACTAATTTTACATTTGTGCATTACAATATATATTAATGTATTAATACTTTAATTTAGACATTATATTAATGTAATACCATTACTTAATTTAGATAATTAATACTTTAACTTAATAATATAAATTAATACATTAAATAATAAATTAACTTATATTAAGTAATAACTTAATATATTAAATAGTTTAAATTAAAATTGTAATAACTTATTACTTAATATATTTAATAATTAATATATTAAATTAATAATTTAGAAATTATATTAATGCACTAATACCTTAATTAAGTAATAGATTTTTAATAAATTTTTAATTATTTAATATATTAATATGTTAATTAAATAATATAATAATTAATAATTTATTAATACATTATTATATTAATAATTAATTAATACAGTGTTATTAATAGTTGTTCACTAGCAAGGGATTTCTCTCATCTCACCATCTCATTTGAACATAGGGAAGATGAGGAAGCGCAAGCAGGCTCAACCAACTGGTAGGGGAGAGGAATTGATTGCTTGCTCATTTAAAGTAGAGCAAGGGATTTCTGTCTCATCCCACTACTTAAAAGAAGGGCCTGAGTGGATGGGATGTTACCGGTGGTGTTAGGCAATTTAATGAACGGACCGTAAAAAAAAAGCAAGCGGGTGAAGCTTTTTTCCGGCCTGACTCGAGCTCTTGTTTGCCTGAGGGAGAACCCATCTTTAACTTGATTGAAGCTTAGAACCCGTAAAAGGATTAATAAAGATTGAGTCTGACTGCTTTCCCCCCATCTTCGGGAGGAGCACTACAGCCCGCAACGTGCTGGGATGTATCCTTCCAAAAACTTGGGGTGATTATGCAGGAACTCCTCCATCAAATCAGAGCTCCGAATGGGGTTTCATATATTCATCAATCACTGCATCTTGCACCTTTTCCTCCAGGATTGTATCGCACCCAAACTATTGCCCCTGCACTTTATTCGAGTTCCTATCCTTTATTCCATCAAGAAGCCTTGCAACTTGTTGCACTCGCAGAACGAGCCTCCACTGCACTTCAAGTGAATGAAAACCATAGAGTTCAATTCTTTTATTAAAGAAGGAAGCACGGGAGCGGATCTAGACCTAACCCACTAATAAGGGAAGACTAAGAAGCCGCTTAAGCTAATTGATAAGCACATTATTCGAGTTGTTATTCTAAAGGAAGCTCTTTCAATGGAGTGGTATCAACTATTTAGAATTCTCTTTCTCCACTATGATGAAGTTCTCATCCGGTATTCTGTTTAGAATAGTATTCATGCATATAATAACAATAGCCTAAGAAAAGGAGGGAGGCCTTATAGTTATTTCACAAGATTCTTCATCCGCTCAGAGAAATTGCCTTTGACCCAGCGGCGGGGTAAACTGCTGCTACCTATACCGCTGATGGTATTTGCTCACTTTGGATTGAGAGTTTTGAATAAATAGGTTAAATTAGTCAAACTACTTCTTCGAATAGCAAAGGGTGCATCTTATAATTAGACAAATGCGCTTTTATTGGGAGAATGAGAGCAGCACTAGAGTACATAAACATTGCTGGCGAGCAATATCCAGCCTGCTGCAGAATCTTTATGAGTCTGTCAGCGGGATGCCCATCCATGATGCCAAGGAGCATAACCATCATGACGCTACCCTCGACTTCCGCGCTTAGTTCCGGCGACCGCCCTCCAGCATAGGAAGGGTTGTTTCTGTTTCGGTTTTAGTTTCAGTTGTCTTAAACAGTCCGTCGCAGGCGCCTCCATTGCCCTGCATTCAATAGCACAATCACGATACAGAACGCATTAATGAAATGAACGCGAGCAAACAGTCATGTTGATTCGGTGAAGGGACGGAAACATTCATGGTGGATTGTTCGATTTGAATTCGATGAGCACGACCGTCATGGTCAATTTGAATTCGAATTTGAGCGCGCCCATTGAGTGACTAGCGCCATTCCATTCATTCGATTTGGAATACACTCTGCAAGCATGACATCTCGGACCACCTGCTCGGACACGGATCTTCTATTCTGGAAGAGGCCGATTTCATGGGCCCCGTAAAAATCAAGATGACCAAAGACGACTGCGGCCAGGGGATTGGGGCTTTATGCCACACGAGAAATAAGCACCGGGCAGTTGTTGCTGGTAAGAAACGCCGTTGCAGTTGCTTCTGAGGACAACTCGGCCGGGATCATTGTGGACCACCGGGGAAACATTAATCTGCCATCACAAGAAGAGCTTGTTGCCGCCGTAGTTAGTGCTTCCAGGAAATCTCAGAGATTGCTCCAGCAGCTTTATAGTTTAGAAGACTAGTCTGAGCCTAGCAGCTTGGATGTTCTAGCAATTGATCTGTTTAAAACGGAGGGGCAAATGTCTCTAAGCAAAACAGGTATTTTTTTTTATTCAAGAAGCATTTCATAGGTATAATCAAATATCAAACGTAGAACACTATGGCTTATTACAATTTGAAAACGTAGCTGTGACGGGTCTATTCACACATAGACCGTCAAATTTCTTATTACCAACAGTTCAAATAGAAATTAATTAGACTTTCTTTTCCTTTCGTGATTTAGGGGCAGATGAAACAAGAAATCAGTTGGACTTTCGAGAAACAGATAGCAAATACAAAGTTAAAAATGGAAGGATGAATTGAGAAAGAAATATACAGTATCTGGGTAGCAGGCCAACTTTTCCTACTATGAAGAAAATATCTTAGTTGATGATCGTAGTTAGAGTAAGTCTGGGCCAGGAAAGATTAATTCGTTTTCTGTTTAAGGGAGCAATAAACACTTGCTTGTACAGTATTAAATGTTCTGTATGTTGAGGTGTGTATTATTACTACATAGCCTAATATGATAGCATTCTTAGTACTTAGTGTTTTCTCTTTGTTTATCTAAAAGTTTCTTTTTTAGGTAATTGCTAAAAAAAAATATATATATATTCAATGTTTATTTTCAAAAAGTTTTTTCACTTTGTAATTAATTTTTGTAATTAATTGTTAAAGTAATTGTTAAAGTTATTAGTAAAAAAATATAAAATTTTGTAATTAATTGTTAATGTTTTCACTGAAATGGATGGGTGTATGATAATTGTATTTATTATTTAATCTTTGTTTACCACTTAGAATTGTTATGTAGTTTGGAAATTTGAATTTTTTTTTTTTTTTTTT
>SNQJ01S0117166.1:0-14426 GCA_010110895.2 Picea sitchensis
GTGAATTGCGCTCTTGACTGTGTCGGTTTGACTGCTAGCTGTCAGGACTCGTGTTTCAGCATCGTGGCGGCCTCCTCTGTGTCTCAGCATCTGTACTTCTGAACTGAGTGACAGCTCCGTATTCAGCATCTGCATCCTCGAACAATGTAGCTGCTTCGTGTTTCGGCATATGCATCCTTGGACTGTGTAGCAGCTTCCGTGTTTCAGCATCAGCTCAACAGCGGCTTTGGGCAATTCTGTGTTTCAGCATCGTCCTTGAATACTATTCTGCAAATATAGATACTTATGCACTTCTAATCAATGGTTAGGTTCAAAAGTAATGTAAAGTATTATGCAAAACGGATTAAGCATATAATAATGAGAAAGGACGTTGTGTACCTTGGAATGATCAGGTGAAATGATAGTATAAGTCAAAATACAGGTGATGAAGGGTATAATAATGGCAAAAAGTATGGGCAAAAAGGGTACAATATGTGGTCCTAACAAAGGTAAAACTACATTTACATGTCCCTGGGGTACCTTTTCATATAGAGTATTTCCCTTTGGATTATGTAATTCTCCAGCCACATTCCAGAGAGCCAACCTGAGCATATTTTATGATTTGATTAATGAAGGACTTGAAGTTTACATGGATGATTTCACCCCTTATGACACTGATTTTAATCAAGCTCTAAGTAATCTTGAGAAGGTACTGGAATGATGCATTTCTACCAGGCTATGTTTGAGTCATGAGAAATTCCATATGATGATGACTGAAGGTGTGGTACTTGGACACTATGTATATGCAGATGGAATCCAGGTAGATCCAACACAAATAGAGGTAATCCTTTATCTACCTACACCTTGTACACAAACTAAGGTACGTAGTTTCCTTGGTTGTGCAGGCTATTACCATAGATTCATAGAAACAATTTCAAGAACAACTGCACCTTTACATGCTTTAAATGTTAATGTGGAATTTCAGTGGTCTGAAAAGTGTGATGTTGTGTTTACAGAACTTAAAAGGATGGTCTCAACAACACCAGTGCTAAGAGGACCAAACTGGAAACTGCCATGTCATATTTCTACAGATGCATCAGATATCACCATAGGCGTTGTCCTTGGACAGGAAGAAGATGAGAAACCTTATGCTATTTATTTTATTAGCAAAAATCTTACTTCTGATGAATTAAATTATACAGTAACAGAAAAATAATTTGTATTCTATATAATAGGCTATCCAGTTATTCTGTATAATAATCATTCTGATATTAAATATTTAGCTAAAAAAACTATTACTAATGGACGGGTTACTTGGTGGTTATTACTATTATAGGAATTCAACATCACCATCAAGGATCGACCCGGAAGAGAAAATCTCGTTGCAGATTTCTTGTCTCGCATGCCCAAAACAGATGATTATTTGACATTTGAAGACCAATTTCGAGAAGAACACCTGTTTGTTGTCACTATTAAGCCACCATGGTATGATGATGTGGAAAATTATCTGGCAGCTGGGAAACTACCAGCACACCTATCATCAAGGGAAAGGAAACTGATCGTCCAACGCAGTGCACGGTTCACCTGGATTGGTGGATATATTTTCCACACTGGGGCTTACCTCCAGATCCGAAGATGTGTAAGAGATGACAAAATTTACAATGTATTGAAGGCCGGTCATGATGAGCCCTATGGTGGAAATTTTGCAAACCACATAACTGGGCATAAGATTTTACACATGGGCTATTATTGGTCCTTAGTATTTAAAGATGCAAATAAGTATGTCCAATCCTGTGATAGATGTCAAAGGATGGGTAGACCAGGCCAAGATGATGAAATTCCCCTGCAAGCACAAGTAGTCACAGAACCTTTCGAGAGATGGGCACTGGAATTTGTTGGCCCCTTCAACCCAAAATCAAACCAGAAGGCCTATATACTAGTTTCAATAGACTATATGACCAAATGGGTAGAGGCAGTAACCTTGACAAACACAAAGGAGGAACCAATCATTAAGTTTCTCTTCAAATTATTTGTACGCTATGGATTACCCAGGGAAGTAATCATTGACGGGGAGGGTCACAATTTACATCCCATAAAATCACGGCCACCCTGCACAATTATCATATTAAACACAGAGTTACTTCCCCCTACCACCCACAGGAAAACGAACAAGTGGAAAGCAATAATAAAGTCTTGGAGGCAATTTTGACAAAAATAGTCTCAACGAACCATCAGAATTGGGCAGTCGAGCTTCCAAATTCCTTATGGGCCTATCTCACGACATGGCATAACACTACTGGCTACTCTCCTTGTCATCTAGTCTATGGAAAAGAATCCATCTTTCCAATTGAATTTGATATCAAGACTCTAAGGATGGCCCCGAAAATTGGATTGGATCTTACAGAGGCACATACACAACACTTACAAAAGCTCAATGAGTTAGATGAAGCACGTATGTCTTCCCTGCAATGCACAACTTTTATTCAACAACAGATAGCTAGCTATCACAATAAACATATCAAGAAGAAATCTTTCCAGAAAGGTGATTGGGTGCTTCTCTATGATTCTAGATTTCAGGATTTTCTTGGAAAATTATAGACAAAGTGGCTGGGACCGTATGAAATCAATGAATTTCATGATAATGGCACTATTACTTTAGTTACCATCGACGAGTCTAGTTCTCCTTTTCTGGTAAATGGATATCAACTATGACTCTACCATCAACCTCTTTCAAAAGAATCATTTTTCCAAGAAGTAAGTAAGGACCCTAATGTTCATATTTTAGCTGGCTGGGAAGGTAACCCAACAGCTTCAATTTCATAAAATTATCATTTTTACCAGCACTGTACATATTGTATATAGCTTTCTTTATGAATTTGATTAAGTTATTAGTTTTTTCTTTCTAGGGAAGTCAATTGAGAAAATAAGAACTAGAAGAGATGACTGTAATGAACATAACTAACACTCTTTTCTATTTCTTACTCTTGTCTCTCTTTGAAAAACCTATCGAATATGAATCTTGTTTTCACAGAAGATGAATATGTCATGTTTTGTAGCAAAAATTGGGCAACTATAATAAATTCATGACACTAACAAACCATCAAATACTTCGATTATTGAATAAACCTACCCATAAAAATTAAATGAATTTAGTTGATGACTAATCAATCCTAGATTCACTAAAACAAAATGTCTGCGGGGGGTTTCCAATCACTTAATTAGATGGTTAAAATATTTTTTTGAACATCATCGTTGTTGTTCATTTGAAACAGAACAACTGTTGTTCCCTTCGTATGATTGGTGTTCCCTTTGTGTAGGGTATCGTTCATTTGAATGAAACAACTGTTGTTCCCTTCGTGCGATTGTTGTTCCCTTTGCGTATAGTTGTCGTTCATTTGAACATAACAACTGTGGCTCCCTTCATACGATTATCGTTTCCTTCACAGGTAGTGTCGTCCATTTGAAAGTAAGGAGTGTCCTTTCCTTTTGTTACAACCATTGTTCCCTTTGTCAGGACTATCGTTCCGTTTTCAGGATAACACTGTTCATTCGAAAGGAACACCTATTGTTTCTTCTACGAGTTTTCCTTATTGTTGTCCCTTTCTTTCAAAACTCATGATTATTTTCTCATGAACAAGCATGTCATTATTACATTAAACACTCCTTTGGGTATGACCTTCACTAATTAATTTTTACCATCACCACTTCTAATTATCATAGTAACAAATTTTCATTTTTGTGTGGACTATCTAGCATACCTTTTCGAATTGTTTTTGGATTAATTTCTCTAAATTATCTTAAATATTGTTCATAATCCTTAACTTCCATAATGTGTTTCTTTCCCCTACACATATACATATAATTGAATGATAATTTTATTTCATATCATAATAAGGAGTCTAAATAAAATTTTACTTGGCATTCTTACATTTCTTATGCCATCCCTCACTCTTAAGGAGTAGATGAGCCTCCCTTAATAGAGGCTAAAAAAAACAATGGAAACAAAAATTAAAGTAATAAACTTCTCCCACAAAGGATAGGGGGTATCATCACGAGCCAACCTACCATGATCATAAGATAATAATATAAGTGACATTCCCAGTATGGCTACCACACTAGGGCAATAGCCTTTGGCATTTTTTCGTCAAAGGACAAGAGGTATCATCACGAGCTGACTTGTTCACTTAGGTTACGATCTAGTGAGTGGCATTATCATTATCTACCTACCAAACCAGGATAGTGGTCTTTTGGGAAAAGAAAATTCAAAATATTTATTAAGGATATAGGCTCATCTATGGGTTAAAAGGCAACCCTGTCGAGGCTATGGACGCCTGCTGGTAGCATTGGCTCTGCCTATGGTATGGAATCTTACCTTAAAATACGCTAAGTTTTTTGTGTGTTCCTAGAATTCCTTTCCTAACAACAAGGCTATCATTCTGGTTATATCCAATAACAAGGGAAAGTAACAAGGTTATGACATGTGGAATATTTCTAAACACATGAGCAAATTTAAATTATTCAGAATCTTTTTCCTTAAACGTTTTTTGAACATAGGTATGTAAATTTGAATTTCCCACACAAGAATAATTATTGTTCATGAATATCGTTAAAGTGATTTTGAAGGTTATTAATGATTGTTCTCCATCGACAGCGGTGGCATAGTAATCACACCTCACTTGAACTACTTGCCATCATTACACTTGAACATGTCGACGGTCGACGTCGACCTTTCCATTTATGAGGGGGAGGATATTCTGCACATTTACTGATAGGTCATAATGATTGCAATAAATGGAAAACTCACATTTTTATATACATTTGTTTCTCTATGATATTCGTTATTTCTGGTAATATGTCTTGAAATATGGTCGAACTAAGCTGCAACCGAGAATGATAGTTGTCCTTATATGTTCACAGAAGACATGGGTGGCCGAAGTGTATGCCGAGAGCCCACATTGTTGTAGGTAACTGACCAGGCAAGGGAAATTTTACGTCATCTAGGATGGACACAATATTTCAATAGATTGCAAGGATATGACACAAATATCACGCTATCATTTTTTCAGGACTTGCAAAGAGGAGTCTCTGTGATATGAGACATACAAATTCCGGTCACTAAGAAAATTATAGCGGAGGTTATAGGCCTCCCCAACGAAGGCATATAGTGGACGGGGAAGTATACAGAGCTCAAGGAGGTTGTGGAATATTTTGTAGAACCTAGAGAAGAACTCGATAAAAAGGGGAAGGGACTCAACCCCACCGCTCTCAGCAAGCCATGGAGGGAGTTGGCATGAGTACGATTTAGTGAGGTCATGCCACCTCAAATTGTTAGCAACACTAAAACAGAGGTTAGTAATAAATTTTCCATTTTTTCTAAATGCCATGTTACATGAAGTTGCTACAAGAAATCATAAGGCTAAAGACACTATCACCATAATTAGTCACCATGGACTAGTAAAGTTAATAGTAAATAGGGCCTTGAGACAAACACAAATAACTTGGGGATATTTGATTGAGTTTGATAGACCCCTACAAATCGAACAACCCGAAATCCACCAGGAAATTCCCTCATAGGGAATTGAGACAACTCAGGAAGAAGGAGGCAGTGCCCAAATTGAAACTCCACTACCCTAGCCTAAAATTGAAGCAAACCCCATCTATCTAGCATAAACTTGGACCAAACAAGAAGAAACATCAAAGAAGAGGAGACAAAGAACAATTGTTGTTCCTGAAACCTCTACTGTGAAAAGAAGAAGGGGTAAAAAGACAATTCAAATTGAAAACATTTAGGAGGCTATGCATACAGAACAACTCTCACAAGACACTCAAGAAAATGCACAGACAGAACAACCATCACTTGAAAGACTTACAGAACAATTCTTCAAAAGTTATGAGATAGATATGGCTCAAGTACTAGGGAATTTAGGGACATTAGTTACCGAAGACACAGGCAGGCCTGAATAACACCAAGAACCAACTTTTTCTTCCCCTGGCTTGGATCTCCCTAACATATATATACCATCCCCTGAAGATAAAAAATAGTCAGAACCTCACATTGAGGTAAATAATCCTTTGGAACAGACAGAGAAAATAGGGGAACAATCACTAGATTATCAAGGTGGGGAAAACCTTTACATCCTCATGTTATGAGGAAAATCTCTCTATGGCTAGGGTGAACCACAACAGACATGTATGAATTTATAAATTGACTCAATTATAGCATATGATATATAAACTAATGTGCAAGAGAGGTAAGAAACATGCCTACCTCATCCAAACATTTGACGATGTCCACCATTGAGCACTTCGAACCAAAGCTTTATACCTGCAACAAGTTCTCAAAACACAAGCATAGCAAGCATATAGTGATAATATAAAAGGTTAGCACATTAGATAGCATAATCCATTAATATACAAAACAAACATGCCCATGGATCATAATACATATATTTGCAAGATATCAATTGGACGGGAAAGGAGTATTTATATTAATAAATGATCAACGAAAGTGAAAATATTATAGACTTCTGTGTCATCACAATTTGGAACCAGGAAACTGAGTTCCTTCCAACTAGGCCTCTACCACTTCAATCCTCCACCAAAGGCAAGCTCATATAAGGGAGACAAATAGGTTCTCCATCAATAAGGGAAGAGATTGAGGGCTAAACATTGTGTTCAGACTTAAAGGACAAAGGGATTCAGACTCAATATGAAGTAAATAATTTATCCAAAGTAACTTTGCTCTCAAAGTTGAATTCTCTCTCCTTTTCCATAGCTCAGAATTGGCTTCTTTACAGCCTTCAAAATGCATCTTAAGGGCCGAGTCGAAGAATTTCCAGTATATGGAAGGCCAAGGATCAGAGATCTCCTATCGTGACATGGAAACCCAACATTTAATTTTGATTTTCTAGCACAAATCCCGATATACGTAGGTGGCAGTGGAGCAGCCGGCGTATGCGCTTGTTGTATAGCTTGCAAGGTGCATACAAGTGAAAAAATATTTATTTCTATCTCTAGATTTATCAATAAGGGAAAGTAAGTTTGCATGGGGGAATGGAATAAGGTCCTCTTTGCAATCTTGCATAGGGTGGGCCAAATATTTGTCTAACACCCCCATAAACAGAAAAAAACAGGCAAAGGCCACAATAAAATCATAAAATTGAAAAAGGAAAACATGATATTGAGAAAAAGGGTTAAAAAAATCAAAGTATTGAAACAGAAAGTTGGTTGACACAAAGAAATAACTACGGAATTAAGGAAACAGTTGGAGTAAGATGAAAAGGCCTATGAGAGGAATAAATCCAAAAGGCCTAGAGCATAGGGAAGAAACCCATTTCCTAGGAGGGAATTCCACACCAGCTCTGTTGGAACACAGACAAAATTGTCTTCTCCATTGGAAACAACAGAGATAGAGACTCAAACAGAGATTCCGGCAGCAGAAGAAACAACTATCCAAACTGAGGAAGTACTTCCTACAGACTTTCCTACTCCTTTGGAGACAATTGATACAAAGACCCAAACAGATTCCCCAACAACAAAAGAAACAAATGTTCAGACTGAGGAAGCATTTCAGTCTCCTGAACAGTGTGTTGTTATTAACCGGTTAGAGGCAGAATTGGTGCAAACCCAACAGACCCTGAATCAATGCAGGAGTGAGATGGTAACCATGGTAGAGCATCAAAAAAATTTCAAGCAACTTAAATCCATGTGAGCAACAAAGAACAAGAATTTTGTTGAGCTCAACAAAGCTCAAGGAAAGGTGAAGAAAGTACAACGCCAGTTAGATAAAGCTTTGGAGCAAATCAAAGAAAATTTCTCTATTTATTTTGATATAGTAGATTGCAGGGATCCTGCTACTAATTACACCTTTTTTCTATTAGAACGATATTTTTTGCTAAGGATAAAAGCTATTAGAGAAGACAAACCCTTTTATTTCACCACTATTTCTGAGTTTGTTTCATGCTTTAGAGAACAAGAAGATGAAGTACAATAATTTCTATGTGAGCTATACCTTCACAACTTCATCTTGGGAGAAAACAAAGAAGAGAACCCTAATCCTTTCATTGGGGACATACAGTTTCAAGTATTCTTTTATTTTACCAAGAACTAGACCAAGTGGGTTAAATCACACAAGGTTTTCATAAAAAGGGAGACTAGGCTAGACCTCTAGATCAGAGGGGAACCTCCTAAATCCTTTGTAGCCATTATGCAGCACTGAACATTTATGAAACGAGAGAAGGTGGTAGAATCCTTAGCTCCTATCCACCTATAGGTTGTACGCTCAGGTCTACCATATTTTAGGGAGCTTAAAGAAGAAGCTATTGCTACTTCAAAACTAAGATGGGATGCCTCCCCAAATGCAATAAAAAAAGGGAACCCTTTGGTTTCACAAACTTTCATGCAACTACCTTCAGGTTGGAGAGATATGCCAGAATGATCATGGATGAAGAACATGCCTGGATTAGGTGCAGATATAGTCCTCCTATTATTTGGTATCCTCTAGAGGGTTACAAGAGCAATTACAAAATTCATAAGAAGGAGGAAGAAGCTGCTTTTGAAGAGCTTGGGAGTAAGAATGGGTTCAGAAGACCTGGAGAAAGGACCTCTCCTCCCTTTAGCATCACTGCTTTACATGTAAAATATTTGCTTGCATGAGGACATGCAAGAAGGTAAGTTGGGGGGTATGTTGAGTTGAGAAAAAGGTACAAATATCCTCCTTATCACCATGGTTTATGATATAATATTGATTGACTTTTCTATTAATTAGAAATAATTATGATAGAAAATGATTAAAAAGTCTTCTAGAAATGTTATTAAGTGATATTTGATAATTTCGGAATTTCGGTTTGAATTGTTTGATTTTATTGCAGAAATGGACAACTATGGTTAAAATCAATATAGCTAAGAATATTATGAAGATGTGTAGATGATTGGAGGTCAAGGAAATCAGGTGCAAAGCGGTTTTGAGGAAGATTGATTCTCTATTATGTAATCTTTTTAAATAGTAAGAGAAATCCTGAGGATCTCTCAATCCTCAGGATAGATTAATTTACCCATATCATTGTAATATATAAAGGATGATGAACCATAGAGAAACATCCAAGAAATTTATCCAAGCATTCAGATCTATGAATTACTCTGTACAACTAGTCTATTGTAAATGATTTACCAGTCATGGAATTAATGAAAGCCTTGAGGGTTTTTACCATCTTTGCATACTGAGTTTATAGCGTTACTGTCTCAATCTGTAATCGTATCAATTTGATTTCAGTTCTGTGATTTAAATCTCTTTGCAAAAGTTAAGATAAATGCGTGAGTCTATTGATGTTTTTATAAATTGGTTATGCTATTTTAAAGAGGATAGATGTTTCATTAGGTTATCGATTGATGTTCCATTTCCCAATTATGTTAGTTTATTTGTTTGAAAGTTCCTCTCATTTTCGCATATGTTGTTCCTTTATTAAATTTACATTTGTTGTTCCTTTCACTTAAATTGACAATTGTTGTTCCTTTCGCTTAAATTTGCATTTGTTGTTCCTTTCACTTAAATTGACAATTGTTGTTCCTTTCGCTTAAATTTGCATTTGTTGTTCTTTCTTAATTTTATAGTAATTCATTGTTTCTTTTCTATCAGATTAAATAGTCATTGATAGATTGATTCATTAAGTATTTTCATATATTGAATTATTGTTTTCACAGTCAGATGAAATAGATTGATTCATTAAGTGTTTTCACCGATTAAATTATTGTTTCTTAGTTAGATGAATTCAGCAAATTAATTATTGTCTTTGATTCATAGTGTGTAGTAATCAGATTGTAATTCTGTCAGGTGAGTTCTTAGTTTCAAAGTTTTTAATAAATGAGTGAGGAACTTGATTATTGATAAACTCATATTTTCTTTAGC
The DNA here is from genome assembly GCA_010110895.2 of Picea sitchensis. Taxonomy (NCBI): domain Eukaryota; kingdom Viridiplantae; phylum Streptophyta; class Pinopsida; order Pinales; family Pinaceae; genus Picea; species Picea sitchensis. The sequence continues at coordinate 9,884 of SNQJ01S0117166.1, forward strand.
TACATGATTTTAACCTCTACAACTATCTGCATATACTTTGCCGATATTCTTGAAAGAAAAGATGGATCCTCGAGTTGATAAATTAATGTTAAACTAAGGTTATTTTTAGGACATATTTAGAGCCCAACAATATGGTTGATGAATTTTTTTCTGTCTATTGTGTCTCTCCACCAATGTTCACATAGAAGGTGTAGGGAGGTGATGGTTGAGTCACCGTGAAATAATTAAAAAAACAAAATGCATTTACTTTGGAGTTGTAGAAATTATTTATTGCATGTAAATGGGCATATGTCTGTAAGACCTAGATAGGCATGCGTATCCCTAGTTTATCAAGTCACCTATGAAAATTCTAGACATAGACTTAGGTAGATTTAATATGTGGGGGGGCATGTATGTTGGTTTAACCTTGACTCGGTGAAAGATTTAATGAGTTAAATCTGTTTTTAGGTCAAAGTAGGTGGTTTTTCAGGTCCATGTGTTTTGGGTATCCCGTGGTATTGTGTCCATGGATTGCATATAATGAAGCCTATAAAAGGCTTGGTGAACTCCATTGTAAATGGGCCTGAAGGTAAGTGGTGAAGGCTTACTTGGTCGGTTTGGCCAGATTTGGTCAAAGTTGTTTGAATGCAAAGTTTGAGGTGGAGCAGTGTGTCCAGTTTAGAAAGGTGGGTATGTAGAAAGGTTAATGTGTTGGCAGGTCAATCAAGTGTTTGAGAATATATGATGAAGGTAAGTTCATATCCATGGAACTTGGAAAGTATTGTAAGGAAGTTGGGATCGAATATGCATGTTTAGTAATGCCAAGTTGCAACAATAGTTGTGGATAGAAGCGATTGTTCTATCTAGTAACTCAATCACCATCGATTGCAAAAGACAGGAAGATTCAGGAAGAGGTATGAACATGTCATATGGTAATTACTCAAATGTGAAATTATTCGGTTGTGATGCTTATGGTTTTTTATCAGCTTTCTAAGTAGGACCTAGATCAAACAGGTAGATCGTTGATATGGTGATGATGTTAAGGGGTGCAAACTGTGGGATCCTACTACCCACAAAATCATCATGGACAAAGGTAAAGTGTTTGATGAATCTCCTTTTATAAAATCAAACATAGTAAAATATGAAAGGTTCAAAACATGGATGGTAGCAGAAAGGTATTTGGAAGGTATTGATTTCCATGAAAGTTTCTCACCAATTGTTAAAAGCTTGTTTCTATTCATGTTGTGTTAGCACTAGTTGTGATAGTACAACTAGATGTTAAAACTATTTTACATGGAGTTTTTTGGATAAGGGGCTGTATATGGAACAACCTAAATGGTTAGTTCATAATCACAATAGAAGATGTTTTTGCAAACTCAAAAATCATTGTATGGCATGAATCATGCTAGGAAAATGGTACAAGATGTTTGATTCCTCAACGGTGAGCCAAATTTTATAGGAAGTGAGTATAACCATTTTGTTTATGGTATATTTATTATCTTGGTGTTATATGTTATGCTTGTTGCAAGCACAAGCATGGTTGAGGTCAATAGGTTGGCTCAGTTGGTTAGGATGTTTGTTATGAAGGATCTAGGAGCAAAAAAATAAATATTGGGCATGAAAATACACATAGAAAGGAAATATGGTAAGCTTGGTTATCATAACAAAAGTATGTGGTGAAGATACTCAAGAAATTCAGTATGAATAATGTGAAACCGCTAAAATCCCTTTGGCATTCCATTGTAAGTTATCTTCAGGTTTATGTCCTAATTGATGAAGAAGAAAAGGGTTATATGTCTCAAGTATTATATGCTAGTAGGAAGTTTGATGATTGCGATGGCGAAATGGTCAACATTTCACATGCAGTTGGTGTTTTCAGTAGACAGATGGCGAAACCATGTGAAGATCATGGAAATGGGTGCTTCAAACATAGAAGCACAAGTATCACCAGTGGTTGCAATGATTTGGTCTGTGGTTATGTTTCATGAGATTTGGACAAGTGCATCAGTCTATTAGACAGGTTACTGATGGAGACAAAATGGTCCATGCTAGAGTGAATCGTGCAGGCATGTTCACGTAATGATATTGTCAGAGAAGTTGTAGAGCTGTGATGGTGTTTGGCTTCTCTTGGATTGCAAAAAAGGTGATGAATTAATTAAGGGCATGGTATATCATGTAAATTTTTGTCAAGGTGGATATTGTTGGAAACATGCCAATGAATTTCCTCATGCTGTCACATACACATGCATGTAGCTATGTTAATGCGCATGCATGCAATCTATTTATGAAATGTTTTTGTAATGATGTGATATATTCATCACCAGTCTATGTAATTGAGTGATAAATGTTATATATATGAGCATACCCATAAAGGTGTGAGTGAAATGTGTAGTGAGTGTGTGAGAGAAAGACACAATATTGAGGTGTTGTGTGTATGAGAGGAGAGGATGGTTGTATGCTTGGGTTTTCTATTATAATTATCCCTTGAATAAAATAATGCAGATTATCATTGACATGGTTTTTTCCTTCATTGGGTTTCCACATAAATCACTGTGTCAATTGTGTGATTGTTGTTCTTGGTTTTTATGCATGTTTAATCTTGCTCATTGATGCTCTAGTTTTATGATATGTTTTTCTTCCGTTCACAAACATTTATGAGGGTTGATTTCATCATTTAATAATCGAATCTCTCATTCTATGGGTAGATTTGTTCTTTAGAGATCAAGCATATGATCACAATCATTGTTATCACTGAAATTTCGTCCGCACATGGTTACAAGAATGCAGCATCGTCAAACAGTGATGAAGTCATTCATGGACATGAATTAATACCACAACATTCAAAAAGGTAAAAAAACTATACAAAGTAGTGAAAAATTGAAGAGTGCTTTGCAGACATTGGGCGTGTGCACACATGCGCGGAACAGGAATGTAGAAATCGCGCACATGCGCACGATGCGCGACTGTTAGTGCAAAAAGCCACGCACCTGCTAAACGATGCATTTATGGAAGTGGTCGGCCTCCCAACCACTTATGGTTCAGCTCCCAAGCCGATTTGACCCTCAAATCTGGGCTGGATCCGACTGGTGGGCTGGTCAAAGACCTAATAATGCCATAAATGGCCTCTTTTCACACTACAAAGCAGTTAAACAATAACCCAATGCAATGCTATAAAAATCCATGAATGCACCTCATTTTCTCAAGGAATTCAAAGTAATGTTATGCTGCCTATATTGTTTTGAGGAATCCATCCTTGACACAAGCACATTGGCACCATTACATTGGACAATCCATCTCACCATTGAGTGGATTTGTAAATAGTTTTTTCATCACCATTTTCCATTTTCTTTGTTGTAAGAAGAGCTAGCTAGTGAGGGTCCAAGAGCCTTCCCTTGGAGGAAGAAGGGACTCATAGTCCCCTTTGTTCCTGGTGCTTTGTTTTCATCAATAGATCAGCCTCAAACATTGGTGACATGGGTCTTTTTGTTATTTTTGTTTCTATGTCCCTATGCCCATGATTTTAGTTTTTATTGCATCTATTAGTTTAATTCTTAATTATAGTTTTTGTTTTTCTTTCTCTAACTCTTTTCTCTATAGCTATCCTGCTCAACAGACCCAACTGAGCTTGCAAGCACCTCTTATTTTCTCACCAAGGTGACGAAAGAGGCGCAACAGATTGGCGACTCCACTGGGGAAAGGTATCAAATTTCTACCTCATTTGGGTTTATTTTTCTCTTCTTTTAGTTTGTTTAACTTGCAGGTGCACTAACCGGCCTAAGCTGACCTGCCAACCAGCCAATTCCAAGTGGAATTGAGAGAAAGCCATTCGGATTTTTCGTTCTCGGCCGTGCACCACATATGTGCGGGTTTTTCAGCCCACAGACGCGCATTGTGCGTCCATGCGCTTGACTCACGGTTATGTTCTGCACACGTGCGCTTTTTAACTTGTCTATGCTCGCGCGCATGTGCTCTGTGCACCTCTATCTTCACTAGGACCCGCACATCTGTGAAAAAATTCAAATTGTAAAGTTGTTGAGATGTGGGGAAGGTCGTTTGCCTTCTTAAAAATGATGTCAAGCATGTTTTAAAGCTGCACCATTTAGTCCCCTCATCATATAAAGGGGTTAGTCAAACACACATAGGCACTTAGGAGGATAAAATCAATTTCCCTTCTTTGTTTTTTGCCACATGGATGGCTTGTTTTGACTTACAATATAAGTTGGAAATCATTTTTAATCACATTTAACTTACATTGGGACTAGAAGTTGAATTACAATCTCTTAGTATGATCTTCTCTCGCACCTCCAAGCAACCTTGAGAATCAGAAAAAGATTGTGAAACAAGTTCATCGCCCTTAAAAAAAACATTAAAACCTTTTAGGAGAGGACAACAACCCTTCTTGGGACTCCTCTTAGTTTGTTTTTTTCAAACACATCTTAATATTGTAACGGGCCCATACATGCCCACATGCTACAAAGATAGAATAGTGTTTGAAATTTTTACTTTCTTAGATCAAAACACTAGGAGAGTTTAAAGGTTTTGTAACGGGCCCATACATGCCCAC
>SNQJ01S0117166.1:15165-27745 GCA_010110895.2 Picea sitchensis
AACTTTAGGACATCTACCCAGGTGGCAATTGTGGGCTGCAATTGCACCTTGATTGGATTTTGTGTGGCTATTGGGAAATATCGCCAGCTCTTTCAAGATATGCCCCCTTTACCCCTCATTATAACCAATTATTTCATCCTTCATTAGTGTCTCTTCCAGTGACTTCAAACCCCACTGTTGAGTACTATTGGAAGGTCTAGTGCTATTTGAGAGGAAGGACGTTACGTCTTCTAGGACACGAGCATTTGCTTTATTTTGATTTCCCCACGCGGACAAAACCCACTTACCCATATCTGATTACAGTTTGATTTGGATATATATATATATTGTGTAAACATTCAACGAAAAGGCTCTTGTTTCTATATTACTCTCACCACTTTTTTCACACATTCACACAGCTAGTCTGACATCATAGGGGAACCACAGAACCCCCGTCGTTCACGACGCTTGCTTAACCTCCCTACTCTCTTAGGGGGAGTATCTGGTCGTGCCCGCTCATCGACACCTCCTTCCCACACTCATGTGAGTGCTACTATTTTAGGATCAGCCTTGCTTGGTTCTACATTACTTGGGTCAACTTCCCAAGGTCATCTTTTCACTCGTTCTCCTTTACACGGAAGCGGGGGACCCACTTCCTCTCAAGGAGGGAGCACCAACCCACCTAGCCCCCCTCAAGGGTCAGGTTCACAACACACTATGGTCGGAGATAATCCTCCCCCCCCCACTGCAGATGCCATATTTGGCCTCTCTCAACATACCGGATCTCACCAAACTCACCAATGATCCTATATTACATGATCCCACATGGCCTGCAATGCCGACCAAACTACCTTCAGACATACCAAAGTTTGAAGGAAAGGTAGGCGATGACCCTGCCAACCATGTCATGACCTTTCACCTATGGTTCTCCTCCAACAACATTATGGATGATTCCATCAGACTGTAATTATTTCAATGCACACTCACTGGCCCATCGGCTAAATGTTATGTCAAAGAAAAATATGGGTCCCACGCAACTTTTGAGTCATTGGCCAAAGCATTCTTGACCTTCTTTCAATTACCCATCCGCCATGACAATGGTCTAGACCTACTATCTAACTTCAAACAAACCTCATCCACACACATCACTGACCACATTCACGAGTGGCATAGGAAATGTAGTTTGTGCAAAGCAGAAACCACCAAGCAACAGTGTCTCGACTGGTTTCTTAGATCCCTTGTCTCTCTTCTCGGTAAGGATGTAGCTTCCACCTTCCCTCAATCTGAAGAGGAAGCCATCAACAAGGCCCAACAATATGACCTCATCTATGCACAATCAGGGTACTTATACACTGTACTTCCCAATCTTCCAAAACCTGTACCATTTGGCTAAGACAAGCCTGGGATGTCTCACTCAGCAGACGGACTAATTGGTGCCACCACCCACCATGGTCCACAACCCCAACCACCATCGATGTATGGAACACCTCAATACCCACCGACATATGGGGGCACTTCTTATTACCCCCCACCCCCTTATCAACAACCATACCCTGTTTCTATACCTCCACCTATCAGTGGACCACCGCCGACACCTCCCATGCACCCACCGATTCCACCAACCAGTGGTACTCCCTCAACATCATCTTATAGTACTAGTGAAATCACTATGCCTTCCTATGTACCTTATGGATCGGTACCACCATAGAATCTGTACTTCCCATTTTCTGGTCCTCTACAACCCATGTCTCCCCCACATCCTCATGCAGGGGTGAATTTTGTTCAACCCTCTGCTGTTCAACAATACCAAAGTTTTGAGCAGTTGAATACATCCAATCCAACCCATCCATCGAACAATGCCAAGAAGAAAGGATGAAACAAGAATAACAACAACCCAGGTCAAGGCAGGAATCAACCCCCATAGCACCAACCCACTGGGGGAAACCAGAACCAAGGGAACCAAAACCCCCAAGGGGGCAATAATAATAATAAACGCCAAGGGAGAAATAATGTTAAAACCATCTTCCCTTGTGCCCTTTGTGGTGATTTTGGCCATTACACTCATCATTTCCCCCAGATCGTTGATTTCAAATGGTTGAAAGACTCCGATAGTGTTCCCCATTCTCCTGCACAACCTTCCCCTCAGCAGGAACCACAACAATATGTGCAACAACCCCCTCCCACCGTGCTGCAAAATCCTATTCCACATCAAGGTGTGATAAATACCCAATAGAACACACAGCATCCCCCACCTCAGGGGGGACAATACCTCAACCCCAACAATCCAGTAGATCATACAATTCTCCTCGCAAGTGAGGAAGAAATCCTTCTGCAAACACGTACTCGTCAGTATCATGCATCCATTTAGTCTCCTCCCATACCTCCCGAGACAAACCCTACACCAACGGGACCCCCGTTGGTGATCCCTCGCCCTTCCGCCGAACCACCGCTTTGCATCCATCGCATCCCATTACGCAAGAATGTCCACAACCCACAGGCTAGGGCAGCTCATAACTATAGTTTGGTAGACGACTTAGTGCAATCCCTGGCTACCATGTCAGTCTTGGAAGTCCTACAGACTTGTCCTACTCAGTGGAAATCACTACTTTCCGCCTTGGGGGTCGACCCTACCGATACTCAACCCATCACCTTTGATGTTGACAACGGAGAACCTCGTCTTCCCGCCTTGATCACTTTTCAAATACCAGTCAAAATATGGAACATCACAGTTCATCGATGTATCATCGATGAAGGTGCATCTACATGCATCATGTCCAAAACAGTATGGCAGAAATTGGGTTCCCCAAAACTCATACCCTCTGCCATCACATTACGAGCTTATGACGGATGACCATCCTCTCCTAAAGGGCTCTTCCAAAATGTCCTCGTCGAACTCGGAGGCAAGACTATTCTCATTGATATCGAAGTTATCGATGCCCCTCTCGATTATAATATCTTGTTCGGTCATAGCTACATGTATGCTATGAAGGCAGTGGCATCTTCCGTCTTTCGGACAATGATGTTCCCCAATAATGGGAAGATCGTTACCGTTGACCAAGTCTCACATTATGAGCCTAATCCATCTGCCAACATCGATAACATTCTTCCTCTCATCCACACAAGCCACGACACATATCCACTCATCAAGATGGGTCCTGGGATTTTTAAAGATCCATCCTTGTTAGGGACATACCATGGAGCACCACCACTCCTTCATCCTGCTAATCAAGTATACATCATATCATCTAACGGAACTCACACAGAGGATCCCCTTCCTCCTACAGAGGCTTCTATCTTACCTAACGTCCCACTCGTTGCAGATCTCCCCCCTCACGAACCTCCTGGACACTCGTTGACCCCACCAGTCCACGATTCCACCTCTCCCCAAGGACATAGTCCAGTTTGGGAGATAGTTCCCCAACCCCTCACTCAAATTCCCTTCTTTTACCCTCCACCCGGTATCGAAGCTTTCCAGGTATCCGCAACGCTCACACTACCTAATATGGTGTTAGCAATCCCAGTTTGGTATTTACACCCACCAGAGATGGTCCCTCGACCATCCCTTCGTCCCCAGGAAGGAATCTGCATGACGATTCCCATCCTTACCCCCACCACCCCCCCNCACTCACTAACCCCCCTGCTACAGCTGGGAGCAGGAGAAAGAAGAAGGAGCCCACCACTCCACTTCCTCCACGCATCCCACCACCTTGCACATTATGTGAGAAAGAGGGTCACCAAACCAACAACTGTCCATCAGTACCTGAACTATGGAATTTGATCCCCCTCAATCAAACTCCCACAACACCCGCCACTACTGCTAGTCCCACCACTACCACCCACTCTTCCAGTAGTAAAGGGTTGAGGACCAAATATGCCTGTGCTATATGTTTCGAATATGTCCATTATACCCACCATTGCCCAGCACTGCCACGCTTTCAGCAGACATTAGCCGATGTACGCCAGAACTTCTAGAAAAACCCTAGTCCTGCTATGTCCTCCTCAACAAATATCACTAACATCCATTATGTCACCAGTTCAGTCAATGAACGTATGAGACACCCTTTCTCTCTCTGTGATTCATTAGCTCATTTTACATACCAGTGTCCTATGATCCTCGAATACAGGAAAATTCAATTGGCCCTGCTTCACCGACCCGCAGAGGTGATAATTGATATTACCTCGTCACTAGAGGATCTTCATATCATTTCTCTTGAGCTCGAGGCACTCCCAATGCCTCCATGGTTCTTAGAGGACGTATCTGAGGATTTACCCCACAACCCCCCAAACTCTCCTTCTCATTCCCCCCCGGAAACTCTCCACCCAACCACCACGGGTACCCCCCAGTACTTCAATATACGGTTTATGTCGAGTGAACCCTCACCATCTCCTAACTATGTTCCCCCTGCTTCTTCATCAGGGGAAAACCACACAACCACTGTCACTGAGATTACTCCTCATGACCCCTTATATTCTCATCTCTTCCAATGCGATGAAGAAATACTTGAAGAGTTAAATCACCCAGACTCTCCCTAGGAAGCGCTACACCATCACGCCCTCTTCTCTCCACAGGAAGCCTCCATGCCTCCTAACCAAAACCCCATTTACGCAGTTGAAACCAAGGATTTTATCCCATCTGGGCCTATCGACTGGTTCAACAATCCCATTCTTGCCCCTGATGTGTTTGAAGAAGGTAATATGGCCAACATTTCCCCCACCATCAAAATCAACATTTCCATTAAAAATGGCATCGTCGAAGAAATTGCCATTGGAGCTGCTTGCACTCCTCAAGAAATCGACGCATATAAAGCCCTCTTCCAGGAATATAGGGATATTTTCACTTGGTCATACATATAAATGCCTGGCCTCGATCCCTCTATTGTCGAACATCGCATCGACACCTGGCCCGACATCACACCAGTTCTCCAAAAACAGCGCCCGCTACACCCATCCAAATCCGCGGCTATCAGAGACGAAATTGACAAGTTACGCGCTGCAGGGTTCATTTACCCCATCGCTTATACCTCATGGGTTTCCAACCCTGTACCCATTAAAAAAAAATAGGGCACTATCTGTGTTTGCACAGACTTCTGTGATCTCAATCATGCATGTCCCAAAGACAACTTTCCAACGCCTTTTATCGATCAAATTATCGACGACTGCATGGGCCACGAGGCTCTCTCCTTTATGGACGGATTCTCTGGTTATAATCAAATTCAAATTCACCCCACCGATCAATATAAAACCGCATTAACTACACCATGGGGTACTTTTGCATATCATGTCATTCCTTTCGGCTTAAATAATGCTGGCCCAACTTTCCAGCGGGCTATGACATACATCTTTCACGATCTGGCCCACATCATCCTTGCCTACTTGGATGACCTCACTGCTCGATCCAATCAATGCACCCAACATCTTGATGATTTACGAATCATCTTTCAACGGTGTCGTCAGTACAACATCCGCTTGAATCCTCTCAAGTGTGTGTTATGTGTCACCGCAGGGCGCCTCCTCGGTTTTATTGTTTCCCAAAGCGATATTACCGTGGACCCCCTCAAAGTCTAAGCTATCACCGAAATTCCACCTCACTGGAATTTACGACAACTTCAGAGTCTACAGGGAAAAGATAACTTTCTTAGACACTTTGTCCTGGATTACGCCGTACGTGCACACGGTTCACTTCGCTTACTACGTCACGACATCCCATTTCACTGGGACATCCACGCCCAACAGTCATTTGACGATCTTAAAGCAGTGATTTCAAACGCACCTTTAATTAGTGCACCTAACTATAATCATGACTATATCCTCTACGTATCAGCATCAGCTGTATCAGTAGCCGGCGTCCTCATCCATCTCGGAGATGAAAATCATGAACATGTCATTTATTACGTTAGTAAAAACCTCTCAGGTCCACCCTTGAAATATAAACACGAAGAGAAACTTTCTCTCGCAGTCCAGAAACTACGCCATTACATTCTACTTCGTACCACAAAGGTCGTCGCAGATTCCAACCCTATGCAGTATTTTCTCAGCCGTCGGCAAGTTAACGACAAATTCGCTCGATGGATCATTATCCTTCAGGAATATGACCTCGAGTTCTCCACACCTAAGAGTAAGAAGGCCCTTGTTCTCGCCAAACTTGTCACGACCCTCCCCTCTGACACCACCAGCGCCTCCGTCAACACCGACTTTCCCGACGAACATCTCCTTTACATCACTTCGGATGATCCTTGGTACGACAACCTTCTCATCTACCTCCAAACTCAAAAGTTCGGTAACCACCTTTCACGAGATGATCGTCGACGTATCCGCCATCAGGCCCCCCGCTACCTTCTCCTCGGAGACATCTTATACTGGCGGGGCATCGACACCATTCTTCATTTATGCCTGACTATTGACGAGGCCGATAGAGTCTTAAATGACTGCCACAGTGGCACATGTGGGGGCCATCTTTCGGGTATCTCCACTGCTCAAAATATTATCCGAGCCGATTACTTTTGGCCTACCTTGTTTCATGATTTCATTCATGCCGTGAAACAATGTGAGCAATGTCAGATCTACACCAACAAAGCCCGAGCTCCCCCCGCTCTTCTTCACCTTTTCATTACAGCCTACCCTTTTTGCAAATGGGGCATCGACTTTATGACTTGTAATCCCCCCTCCAACAATGGTCACAAATACATCATTATCACCGTTGATTACTTCACCAAATGGGCAGAAGTTATGCCCACTTTCAACAACACCGCTGACACTACAACGCGTTTTTTCTTTAACCATGTCATATCCCGCTTTGGAGTACCCCTCCAACTCGTTTTTGACCATGGGAAACACTTCAAGAATGAGATCTTCGTCGAACTCTCATCTCGGTTAGGATTCTCTCACGAGTTTGCCTCACCATATTACCCTCAGTCTAACGGACAGGTTGAGGCAGTTAACAAAGTCCTCAAGACCATGCTACAACGCACGGTTAACAAACATAAAACCAATTGGCATCATATGTTATTTTCTGCACTATGGGCTTACCGAACGGCTGTGAAAACCGCTACTGGTTTCACACCATTTCATTTAGTCCATGGGGTCGAGGCAACTCTTCCCATCGAGTGAGAAATTCCCACCTTATGCACTGCATTTGAGCTATTACCTGACACTTCTCCAATGGAGCAGCGCTTGCTGAACTTGGAGTCTCTGGATGAAGATCGTCGATCTTCCTTATAGAACAACGAGGAAGCTAAAAAATTATCCAAGGCTACCTTTGATCACCATGTCAACCTTCGATCATTCCGCAAAGGCGACCTCATCCTGGCTTATGATATTTCTCATGATACCTTTGGCCACGGAAAATTTGAATCACTCTGGCATGGCCCATACATCATTCAACATTGCCTCACCAAAGGCACATATATCCTGGCCTCTCCCGAAGGCCTCTCTCTTAAAGAACCTGTCAACGGGTTGTATCTCAAGAAATTTTATGCTTAAAAGTAGTCATTCTACTTTAGGTTATTTCTTTTCTAGAGTTTTTAATCTTTTTTTCTCCTCCCCTCACGTCTAAACTACCTTTGTGCTATTGATAGATGCTTCCTCCACTAGCCTACCACATCGGTTACGCCGATGGCGCCAACCGTTGGACACAAAATCTTGCTTCGGCTGCTTCGGCTCTCTACACCCACTCGCATGAAATGATCCATACGAGCGACATATGCTTGGGGTCAGCAACCAACAACCAAGACGAATACATTGTTGTCATTGGCCTCCTGGACGACGCCCAACATCATCATATTCGTCACCTTAGCGTCTTCCTCGAATCTCAACTAGTCGTTCTCCAGCTCAACAATGTGTACCGCATCCATGATCCCTGCCTCTTTCGCAAATACCTGCAGGTTAGGCTTTTATCTCGACATTTTGATTCCATTACATTTACACATATTCCAAGACAATTGAATCAAATTATAGATAACCTAGCTAATATTATGTTAGACTGGCATATATCACATCAAGATACCTCTACACATACATAAACATATCACAATCCTGTCATAGCATATATATAGAATAGACATCATCAAACCATTAACCAAAAACATGTAAACATCACATAGATCTCAAAAAAGTATACTCATGTATATATATAGGTCTATAGTGTCATCTGAATGTTTACATACAAAAAATACACGTATCCACAGGCCAATACAACACCTCGGTACAAAATGGGCTCACCAGCCTATATACAAAACAATAATATACATCACAATGCCTCAAAGAACCACTCACGGTGCCTCTAGCGCACCACTGCTTGCTCCTCCCTCAGGCGGTGGCGGCCCACCACCTCCTGTCCTAGGAGGTTATGGTCCACCCCCTACCGGCCCCTCCTGCCCCGGCGACAGTCGTCTGATCATCATCACAGTAGCCACTACTACTCGTCGTACTATGGCCCGCCATGGTGGCGGCACCCCCACACACTGCTCCAGGAAAGTCTCATCCTGGATGCAAGACCATATTCCCTCAGGCACTTCCTGTAATATCGTCTCCAGACGATGGCGTATGTCCTCATAATCAGCTCTGGCCGCTGTTGGAGGAGCATGTGATGGCCCAGCACCAGGGTCATCAAAATGGTGCCTCCTCGCTGCCCTCTCAGGCTCAGCTGGTCGCACCGCGACCTCATCCCACTGACGTCTCTCTCCCCGCGGCGGTCTCTCCGGTGCTCGCTGCAACTCCACCTTGCGCCCGCGAGGTGCCACATCTACACATGAAAACAAACAATAGATAGTATCAACATCTATATCATATACATATGGACTGCTATCTCAAAAAACAAAATAAGAAAAAAACATACACACCAACACCAAACATACCTCGATGATCAAAAACCTCCCCTGGAGGTAGCACCATGTCTGGATGATCCCGGAAGTCCACCCCGACATAGGGGTAACATAAGATCACCTGCGGCATCTGCCGCCATACCTGCACCGCCTCTGTAGAAAAGAAGTGGCTACCTTCAACCACCTTGGCGAAGAAAAACAGTCAACCACCGCCTCAACCGTGGCTCTCGTGCCTGTTGGCATCCAATTCACTTTTTTCATTGTCTTATAAGCTGCCTACACCAATGTTTTGCAAACATCAATTTTTCGTCGCAATTTTCAAATAAACGACACTTTTATTTTTTACGACACTTGCACACTTACTTTTGTTTTGTTTTCACGACTGTAAGCGTGAAAACTTAGTCTTTCGAAGTCGCATTGAAATCACTATTTGAACTGTCATTATCTTTCTTGTCAGTATGCCTATTTACACTTACATTTCGCTTATCATTATGCAGCTGGCAAAACTTTCGAACTATACTCATCGGACATTTTGATTGATTATGTGACTTGGTTTCATTGAGTTTACATTGGCATTTTTATTTTGATCTACTTGACCTTTGGTTTCGTGAGATACATAGGGGATATGATTAAACTCTTCATATATATCTTTTAATATCATGCCTATGCTTTTGTTTTCATAACTATTGGTTGGTTGATTATATGTATCCATTGGCGCATGGATAAACATTGGTATTGGTTTTAATTTGAATGTTAATGGTTAAAAACTTCGATATAACGTTGATTGTGCATGCACTTACCATTGTTCATTAGTCGGCCAAGTGATATGACTGTTGACTATGCCATAATGGGTTGAATTACTATGTAAATCAGCGGTTGTACTTTGACCGTAATTGTTTTTCATGGCAGAGATAAACTCCACCACCTTCACACGATGTCATTTATGCCTATCCTTTGTTCACCATTTACCTCTGTTAGCTCGGGTAGCTCTGCTCCTCTATGTGTTTCGATCCAAACCCTCGGCTTACCATGTGCTCGGCTCCACGGCACCAGTCGTGCGAATCGAGCCAAACAACAACCGGGCCCTGTTAATGTTTGACAATTCCCAGAAGGATTTGGAAGAGAACTGTTGGCTCGCCTTTATACAATGATTCGAGGGTTTTAACCTCTGTGTAGCACGACAGTTTTCCATGACCTTCGATGGCTGTAGAGCCAAGGTGGGCGAAATACAGTTGGAGATCAATGAGGGATTTATTAGCTCTGCCACAGGGTTACCTGCTACAGGCCAGCGTTGGTTTAAGAATTGTAAGGTCGAGGAAGTGCCATGGACACTGTTGTTCCTTTCACGCAAAGTCACCTCGTGTGACAGAGGTATGCCCATATCTATGCTCAAACCACGATGGAATGACCTATTAATTCTAGTCAAGCAGTTCGTGACCTGTGAAGGTCGATACGAACTCGTGTTTCTCTACCACCTGCGTTTGCTGATGATTTTGATAGGGTATCCTTTAAACATGCCTTTCTACTTTCAACGCAGCTTATATAATATGTCAAAAAGATTTAAAAGGTAGAAGGCTGACAGTAGCATGTTCCACCATGGACTCATTAAGCTCGTCATTGATTATCATTTGAGTTTTCATGGTGATAGTTGGAGGGCTTTCATCGGCCATAATGGTTTTGAGGATTTGGACCCTGTCCAGGTTGACAAGCCTGTGGTAATTGAAACCAAGGCTGAGCTTCCTGTACCCTTACACGTCCTACTTCCTAAACCCTCGGTCGACCCTGGTCTTGACTTACCAGACATTGGAACTGACAAGTCCAAGCCTATTAAGAAACCTGTGAGCCAAAAGTCCAAGGAAAACCCTACTGCTAATGCCAAAGGGAAAAGGAATGCCCGTCTAATTTCAAGAATGGGTAGAAACAAGACTAAACCCTCTGCTGAGCGAGACCCTATTGTCCTTAGTGAGGATTCCGATTTCGACGTGAAATGATTCTTAGCCAATGAGTACCCTTACTCGCAGGGTTTATGCCCCGAGCCACCATACGATTTCGTGTCGAATCTTCCCCCCTTCCTAAGAAACGACCCTAGCTACCCTGGTATTAAATTTCCTAGTGAAACCCTCAACGAGGTGCCCAAACCCTTGCCTTCTCTTTCAAACCCCACACAGCCATCATGTGACCAATGAGAGTTATGGTTGGAGTGATAATACATTGATGTCCCCATACTCCAATCGAAAATGCAATCACTGGAAGATCGAATTGCAGTATTAACCAATCAATGAGACCAGCTCCAAGCAGTTGATAAGAAACAGAAGACGACAGGCTCGATCCTTTTCAAAAACGTTGAATCAGCTACGACAATTATCAACTACAAATTGACATGATCAAGCCCACTCGTCGTTGTACAGGTATGAGTTTGATATCGTTTCAGTTTTGTTTATGAACAGGATATATAATGAGTCAAATTTGGTTTTGAATAGCTCTGTTTATGTATCGAAATGGCTCTGTTGTAACGACATTCATCATGCATATTGTTTCTCTTTACCAAAAATAAATCGAATTTCGTTTTGGATATATGATTTGATCATCCCCAGTTTAGACACCGATAGATTCTCATTTCGATTTGGTTGATTTTCGTTTGATTTGATTTGATCGTGTGTCTGATTGAGTTAACGAAATGGACGTTGTGCTTTCAATTGGATTGGTTTGGTATCTACTCTAAACAATAAGTTTTCATGCTCAAATTAGAATACGATCATGTTGGATTTGATTTCGTTATGGTTCAGATGCTCTGATTGGTAAACTATTTCAATGAGTTTGTTGGTAATGATATGCTCTGTCATATGATTTTCAAAAATCATGAATATTGCTCTGTTCGGTTTTAATTTGGGAAACAACGACTCCGTGTTTATAATAACGATATGCTCATGTAAGCCGATGCAAGTAATATTCATGCCCGAATCATGGGACAACTTCGATTTCCTATGATTATGTTAAAACCCCTCACTGTTTGATTAGCTTAAATGGATTGCTATCTATTTTCAGTTGGTTCGATTGCTCTCATGAGTTAGATTCACATCGTGCAATGATGCTCTATTTTTTTTTAACTTGCAAACGAATTGGTCAATATTTGTTGTCTCTATTGAATCCGGTAATAATGTGTTTTAAACAAATAATTTTGATCAAAGGAAATTGATCTTGTCTACCCAGCTTACTAAAAACAAACGATCATATAATTCTTGTGAACCCTGTTGCCAGCTGAGCGATTTCATCATGATTTCATTTATAGACAGTTACGCACCAGTGTTGGTTTAATTCGTTTATGGTATGAATCTTTTTGCTATATCGTTACAGCTATAACGATTGGAAAATAATTTTGTTGGATTCGATCGTATCTCTTGTTTAACAATAGCATAGGATATGTTTGATTATCAGTTTCAATTGGATATGAAACAATCTTACTACTATTCGATTATGACTATGTGGACCTGTTGACAGGCGAAATTGACCGTCCGTCAACTGGGAGAGTGGAACCAGTCCGGGGTTGTCTAAATAACCCAAGCCGTTTGGAATGGACCACCCTGACGAGTTTAACGGCTTCGTTGGCCGCTCTGAGGTCTCGTAAGGAAACCAAAGAGAAAGTGATCTGAGCTAAATAATCTAAACTAAGGAAACTAGAAACTAATAAAACAAACTAAAATAAACTAATCTGACTAAATAAAAGAAATCAAACTAAAATAGAGGAAACTAGAAACTAATAAAAACAAACTTAACTTAACTAT